>LPNX010214608.1:191478-209651 GCA_001517045.1 Pseudotsuga menziesii | reverse complement strand
CCTGAACAAAGTTAAGGATCCTTTTGGCTGCTTTCCAATGGATCTCATGAGGCTGATCCATATATCTAGAAGCCACACTTACTGCATAACAAATATCAGGTCTATTATGTGTCAGATACAACAAACATCCAATCAATTGCCTATACAGTGTATTGTTTACCATCGATGAAGAATCAGCTTCTTCCAGCTTCACTCCTGAAAGGAAAGGAGTTTTGCTTGCTTTGCAATCCTTTATTTTGAATTTTTTTAGCAAGTCCAAGGCATATTTGGACTGGTGAACCTTGATTCCATCTTTGGTTTGAGCAATCTCAAGCCCCAAAAATTGACTTAAGAGCCCCAAATCTGTCATGGAGAAGGCTTGGCTCATAGCTCCTTTTAAGGAAGCAATCTCAGCCTGTGAGCTTCCTGTAATGAGGATATAATCAACATATAACACAATGATCATTAATGAACCATTAAATAACTTCAAATATACATTTGGATCTGATTTGCACCGAACAAAATTCAGTGATAGCAAGAAGCTATCGATCTTGGCATACCAAGCCCTGGGGGCTTGCTTTAGCCCATACAATGACTTTCTCAACCTGCACACAAGAGAAGGGTTAGTAGCAAAACCTTGAGGCTGCTGCATATATATCTCTTTAGTGAGATCTCCATTCAAGAAGGCACATTTTACATCCATGTGATGTACCTCCCATTGCCTTGAGGCTGCAATGGCTAGAGCTAGCCTGATGGAATCCATCTTTGCCACTGGGGCAAAGGTCTCATTGTAATAAATGCCATGAACCTGTGAGTAGCCCTTGGCTACCAATCTGGCCTTGTACTTCAGTGGTGAACCATCAGCAGCAAATTTGGTCTTATAGACCCACTTACATTGTACTAGCTTTCTCCCTGGGGGAAGATCCACTAGCTCCCATGTGTTGCTCTTCTGGAGTGAGATGAACTCCTCCTTCATGGCTGTTTGCCATATTGGATCTCCTACTGCTTCTTCATATGTTTGAGGATCAGACTCCACCATCAAATAGAATTTTTCAGCAAACATAGGATCCTTCATGCACAGACCACTCTCAAATTGAGATCTAGTCCTCCTTGGGTCATTGGGATCCCCAGCTAACTCTCCTGCTGCATGTAGTGTCTTGGCTGCCCATTTTGGCCTTGTAGGGATGTTAGGGTCTGCAATAAACTCATCTCCATCATACAAATCAGAATAAGCATGTTCAACAAACTCTTTACTTACTTCTTGAGGTTCAGGTGGTGAAGAGGCTTCACCAACTTCCACTGCTGCAAGGGGTTCTTCTTCAAACTGAACACACCTTTCAATGAAGGATTTGTTTGTGCTCAAATTTATCAACTTGTACCCTTTTGAATCTTCAGAGTATCCAACAAAAATACACTCTTGGCTTTGGGGATGCAAAGCCTTCCTCTTCTCTGTTGGAATTCTAGCCCAAGCCTTTGAGCCAAAAATCCTGAAATGGGTCACATCTGGCTTGTGCCCACTCCATGCTTCGAAGGGATTCATTCCATCAAGCTGTTTGTGAGGCACCCTATTTTGAATATAGGCTGCATAGTTGATAGCTTTGGCCCAATACTTTGGTGGCAAATTTTTGGCCTCCATCATGCATGTTGCCATCTCCTTCAGTGATCTGTTCTTCCTCTCAGCAACACCATTTTGCTGTGGTGTGTAAGGGATAGAATGCTGCATCTGAATACCTACATCTACACAATAATTAATAAACTTAGACTTGACATACTCACCACCATTGTCAGATCTGAGGGCCTTGAGTTTCTGTTCAGACTGGTTTTCAACCAAAGCCTTAAAGACTTTGAATAGGCCAAAAACTTCATACTTGTGTTTCAGGAAGTGAACCCAGCAATACCTGGAAAAGTCATCAATGAAAGTCAATGCATATTTGGCCTGACACATGGACATATGAGGGAATGGGCCAGCAACATCACTGTGGATCAGCTTGAGGGGTGCAGAGGGTCTCTCATGACTAGCTCTCTCAAATTTGTACTCTGGGTGTTTTCTTAGGATACAACCTTGGCAGACTCCTTTGGAAAATTTTATCTTGGGAAACCCTATGACCATCTCTTTTTCACTAAGATCAGAAATATACTTGTAATTTAGGTGGCCAAATCTTTCATGCCACAGCTTGCTGGCTTCATTGGCATGAATGAGAAGAGTAGAGGGGTTGGAGTAAGGTAGGAATTGTGAGAACATGTATACCTTTTGAGCATGATTCGCAACTCCTTTTGCAATGACTCTACCAGTTGAGATCTCTATGATCTCAACTTCATCGGGGGAGAATATGACCTTCTTAGGAGACCCAGTGTGGGTCATCTGGTACACTGACAGGATGTTGGAGGCAAGACCAGGCACATACAGCACATTGCTGAACTGACCATGATCAAGATCTATCCTTCCTTTGCCTTTACTTTCAGTGAGAGAGTCATCTCCCAGTACAATAGATGGTCCTTTCGACATGTCCAGTGAGGAGAAGGCCTCCTTAGTCGAAACCATGTGTCTTGAAGCTCCAGAATCAATGATAAAACTGGGTGAGCTTGATGTGCCGGCAACTAGAGCATGAACTCTCTCTCTGTCATCTAAACTTGATCCTCCTTCTCTCTTCTTTGATCTTTCTGGAAGGGAGATGCCATTCTTCTCCAGGAGTTGGGTCAGCATGTATATCTTATTTTTCATACAAGAGCTTTCAGAGTGATTGCCCTTATTGCAGTATGTGCACTTGTTCATTTCACCTTTGTTCTTCTTCTTTTGGTAATTCTTCTTGGGACCTTATGGATCCTTCGGAGACTGTTTCTTGTCTCTCTTTTGCTCATGTGGATTTTTAGCTTTCTTTTTGCCTTTTGAATCCACCTTCAAATATCTACCAATCAAAGCTTGATCTTTGGATGGTTTGATGGTGCCCATCATCACCAGCTTATCCTGTTCTTGTGTGAGAGATTCCATGAAATCTGCAAGGCTAGGCATCTTCCAGGTTTGAGCTGTCAGTTTTGTGGCATAGAAGGTCGAAACAAACACTGAATAGTCAGGGCCTAGCTTTGAGAGGATGGCCAGTACGAGCTGATCATCTTTCTTTTCGATCCCACACTGTTTCAGCTGCAAAACTAGTGCTTTGAACTTGGAGAAATATAGCTGCAGGGATTCAAAGCTATTTGGACTCAGAGAAATCAGCTCATTTGCGATTTGATGTCCCCTCATCTCATATATCTTTCCAAAAAGATCAGAAAGATTCTCCCATACTTCATTCGGTGATGTCAATCCATCAAGATGGAAAAGGAGGTCTCTGGAAATACTCAGACACAGGAGGCCATAAGCCTCATCCCTCCTGTTGTGCCATTTTATCTTCTCTACAGCTGCATTGGGCTCTGATTTTGTTGCCATAGTCACCCTATAGAGGCATTTCGCTCTCAATAGTATCTCCATCTCTGCTTTCCATTCAAAGAAATTGAAAGGAGTCAACATAGTTTTCTGTGATTGATCCATAGCATAGAAAATCTGTCCCGGCTGTCAGTAGAAGGCTCCCAATCACTGATGTCGAACCTGCAAAACAATTTTTGAATGAGAGAAACAACCTACAATGGCTATGATACCATGTGGAAATTGAACCAGGTGATAGATTAATTTTACTCACAACAATTAACAATTGATCATGCAAAATCACTCACAAAGAGACTGAAAATTGGAGCTGAACACTAAACTGTATTAAATCAGTGTACAATAGCCAACCCTGTAAAATAATAGGTTGCTGAATAAATAACATACATCATGGATTTTAATGCATGAGGAGCAATTCGAATCTAGCATAAAGCAGGCTTACCAAAAATAAGCAAATCCCCCATAGGTGTAAAAAGCTGATCCCAAATCTGTCATGGAGCTCATGAATTGGAAAAAAGGATTAGGCAAGTTAAAGAGTAGTGGAATGGCAACTCATACATGCTTTTGCATGGAGAAAAGAGAGGAGGATGTGTAGGACAAAAAACTAGTCAACCTCACCTAGTCTAGCTTTTCCTTTTGCCTTAAAACACTGAAAAAGCAGGCAATAACGCAGAAAAAGCAGAAGGGCACCTAGGAGGCCAGGAATAAAGTAGAATTGATTCCTTTAGCTCTCCCATGTGCTACATGAGTCAAATAAGGCAAGTTTGACCATTATAGATAGGCAAATGACATCTTGTACAAGGTGGGACACATGAACTAGGAAAATAAGACAAAAATAATGGAATTAATGTCTAAGTGGGTAAACTATGGGTTGATTATTCTAACAAGGTCAAGCTCTACCATTCTAATCATGCCACTTCTAAAACAGCAAGAAGGTTCTGTGACAAGATAGAATGGGTTCATACCTACGGTTATAATGAAATAGTCATAAGGTCATGCAAAATGAAAACGGTGGTGAAACATAACCTATATGTCAGTTTAGAAATGATACCTGAAATCGGCATGAACAGGTCAACACAACGATTGAAACGGCGCTCAAAATGGTCTCCTACATCATATATTAGTCAAAAACAGTCCAAAATGATTAGGAACGGTCCAAACTATAGAAAAGGGGGTAAAAATTTGAAAATTTTCTATAAATAGTAAAAAATTCAAAACATTATCTAACATTTGAATTTTTTACTCAATTGAGCTCAGCACTTCAAATGCAAATTTCGGGAGATCCAGCCGGCAGAATTCGACACTGTTTTTTCCAGGTAATTTCCCATGCCCTGCTCTTTCATTTTCATGTAAAATTTTCAATTTTCCATGGTCTATTTGGAATTATAGGCCATCCTAAAGTGTGCACCTCGGCCCACGTGAAAATCAAGGATTTTTCTGCGTATAGGGCTAGATATATGTGGCAAAATACCTCAAAGTCGCGTACATACGCGGCTGTTTAGAAAACAGTCGCATATGCGACTGCGATCAAGTTTTTTAAAGACTTCTAATGACCCAAACTTGATTTAAATATGCAGGATGGTTCTAGAATGGAGAGAACATGGGCACGGGGATGTAGAGGAGGCAGTTCATGGTGATCTAATGACACAACAGGCTCTTCATGCATGTGGGCTCTACAAGTTTTGGTGGCTTAAGAGCCAAACCAAGACTACTGCAGATGCTAGTAGACTACTGGGATCCTGACTCGGAGTCTTTCCAGATTGATGGGATGTCCCTCACCATAGAATTGGAGGACATATACTTTATTGCTATACTTTCCTGATGGGGGGAAATGGTGAACCTACGATCTCGCGGGCCTGGAGGTGGCCTCACCATAGATGAGTACATAGCCATGTATTTTTATCCGGACATGGAGAAGGTCAAGAGTCAGATCCCAACTAACTCCATACAGGTGCTAGGCCTAAAGGCCATACTATTGACACTGGGCAGGATAGCAGGGCTAGCTTCACTCCACCATGCCTCGTGGCCTCTGATGTTCTATGCAGTGGAGTGCATGAGACCCACGGTGTACGATTGGAGCACTGCACTATTGGGCAACAGGAAACACCAGCTCAGTGAGTGCAAGATGGGAAAAGTATGAAACTTTGGTTTCAGTAGCATACTAAGCACGTTTTTCTTTGAGTGTGTTCAGGGATTGAGCCCTAGAGTTGACGTTCCTCTTCATGGGGTTCAAGATCCAACCCAATGATGTTGGGAAAATGTGATGCGCAGACTGGGTGGATGTAGGGTGTCCAATCCCTATCCAGCTGATTTCTTTCCATGGTGGCGACAGCAAATAGTTTCCATCGATGATTACCACTATGCGGGGATATATTTTCAGGGAGACCCGACATGCCATTACCACCAGGATCGGCATATGGTGACATTGGTAACGAATCCCAACCCTCTTTTTAATATTTTTGAATTATTTAATTTTTTTTTTTTGATATATGGAATCAAAAAGACATGTTTTTGCGTAACAACACATAGTGACATCCTATCATATGCATGTAGATGTAGGACCACAGTGGCCTGAAGGCTTCCCTCATCATAGATGGAGGGGAAGAGGAGATGAAATTATGGGTGTGGACGTGGAGCGGACGCTCTAAAGCATTCATACCAACTTCGTGCAGTTGACACACAGGGTACCCATGACGTAGGTCGAGGACCTGCCTAAGGCCATGCAGCGTCAGGTGGTGGGTGTGCCATGAGCATGGGTGCAGTTATTTAGACGGATAGCTAGAGCCATGGTGACATTCCACGATCAGAACCCCCCTCCTCCTCCCCAGGCTTAGATACCTGGGAGTGATACATTTTGTACTACCGTGTATTTATATTTTGGTGGCTCGAGAGCCCCATTTTTGTATTATGACACTATGTATTATCATATTTTGGATGTTTTAATGAAAAACTTTTATGATGATCGGTTTATTTATTTACATGTGTAAAAATGTATGTTTGTGATGAGCTTATTGTCTATGAAACAAATTCCAATCTAACACGTATTTAGCATATGAGTCAGCAACTTGATTATAAATTCTTGGAACATGTATGTATGTTATGTTGTCAAATTTCCATTCTAACAATCTCACATGTAAGAATCTCCATAATAATGTTGGATCTCTAACATGATACAAGCCATTAAGTTGTGACACTATTAACTCCGAATCAAGACGTACCTCAAGAGATATAACACCATGTGAAATGGAATCCCATAGAAGCTCAATAACAGCACTATATTCAACAACATTGTTTGAAGAGGGCCGTAAACATACGCCTCCTGAAGACAGTACTTGACCTGCAGGAGTATAAATCACCCAAGCAACAGAGGTTGAGTGTTGAGTGTGATGGCTTGCACCATTCACGAATCCTATATAGATGGAAGACTCCATTGGCATCTACCATAAGAAACGAAAACTAATCAACAAACCCGATCACCATAAGAAATACCTAACTATGCAAAATGTTGTGCAATAATATACAATAGTCAGCCCTGGCTGAAAAATTATGCATAGTACGTTTTAAGATAGAGCCCATTTCTAGGCTCCGCCAAGGTCGTCCCCTCATAATATACTAGCTCATAAGTGCCCTTCTCTAACACACGTTTAACCATGTAAGGACCATGCCACATGGGGTTGAATTTTCCTGCCCCCAAGGGTTCTTTAGCTTGATCCCACAAAAGGACCAAATCTCCTTCACTAAACCTCCTTAGATGGACAAATTTATTGTACTGGACCTTAACGCGGTGCTTATTCACTTCTAGAACCACTAAAGCATCTCAGCGCTACTCATCAAACTGCTCTAAATGGACCAAACGTTCCTCCAATGGAGAAATGTCCAATAAGAGCTCTATGGCTAGCTTCAAAGAAGGGATTTTGCATTCAACCGGCAATACAGACTCCACTCCATGTACAAGCTGATATGGAGAAAAATCGGTAGCAATCTTAACCGCGGTCCTATAAGCCCACAAAGCAGGATATAACATAATATGCCAATTGGTCTTGCTTTGTGCGATGGTTCGTTGGAGAATAGACTTGAGTGATTGGTTCACTACTTCAACTTGTCCATTCACTTGAGGGTAATAAGAAGAAGAATTCTCCTGCTTATACCCTAACTTCGAGGCCAACTCTTCCATCATGCGATTCTGAAAGTGCTTACCATGGTCAGTGACAAGCTCTTTCGGAATACTGAACTAAGTAATAATCTGGTTGAATATGAAGTGTGCAGCTGTCTCACCGTCGGATTCAACTATAGGCATAGCCTCAGCCCATTTCGTGAAGTAGTCAACAGCCATGATAATATGATGATGCCCCCCAGCTGAAGCTGGGTTGTAATCCATGAAATCAAGCCCCCACTTAGTGAAGGGACCGGTGGAGATAATGGTATGTAACAGGGCAAGATGCGAGTGCATATTACGTGTGAACAGCTGACAAGGGTGGCACTTCTTGACCGCATTGACACAATCTTTAAAGATCGACAGCCAGAAATAACCCACTCTCAATATTTTTTGGGTTGTAGAAAGCCTAGATAAATGACCACCACATGCCCCTCCGTGGCAATCATTCGACACAAGCTCAGCCTCCTCATGAGTTAAACAATGACGTAAAATGAAATCTACCCCACGGTGGTACAATGTGTTATCCACTATGAGGTAATTCTTGGATACATGACGTAATCGTCATCATTCATCCCGTGAAAGGTGAGTAGGGACCTTCAATGTTTGTAAATATATGATAATATCTCCATACCATGGAACCAAAGTGGAGATCAAGAAGATGTGCTCATCGACAAACGTATCTTCACAAGCCTCCTCCTCCTCACTCAGGAAATCAGATATAAGCTCTGCAAAAATCAACGATTTCTTTGATTTTTTCGAAACAAACTCAAGATTGAATTCTTCCAGGATGACAATCCACTTATTATACTTTCCCCGTATCATCCTTCTAGTGAGGACGAACTGAAATGGATTGACATGGGAAACCACCAAGGTCTGGCGAAGGAGAATATAGTGTCTCAATATTTGAACCACATGAACGGTAGCTAAGGCAAGCTTCTCCACATGGGAATAACAGATCTTCACATCTATAAGGTTCCGATTTAGATAATATATGACATGCTCTTGGATCTCCTAGTCCTCTTGAACCAAAACCATACCAATCGTCTCCATGGACACAGCCACATAAAGTAGAAATTCGCGGCTATAGTTGGGTGGACTAATCACCGGGGCCGATGCTAGGGTTTGCTTAAGCGCATCAAAGGACTCGTGGGATCACTCATCACAGCAAAAGGTAGTGTCCTTCTTCAAAAGATGCATAAAGCCTCTAGTCAAATTGAAAAAATTCACAACGAATCTCCGTAAGAAGTTTGCCATGCCTTGCAAACATTGAAGATGTCTAATGTTTTTCAGGGGAGAGAATTGAAGTATTGCCTCAACCTTTAAAGGGTCGACTCTTATACCCTCTTTGGAGACAATGAACCCTAATAAGTGACCATACTTCACACAAAAGATGCACTTGTGAGGATTCAACCTGACCGAATAATGGCGGCACCTTTCGAACACTAATCTCAAATGGTAGGAATGATGCATTCTCATACGAGAATGAGCAGCAAGGTCATCCAAAAATACTTCAGTAATCGATTTGAGATCATGGAAGATCAAGTTCATAGCCCGCTGAAAAGTGGCTTCGGCATTTTTAAGGCCAAAAGGAATCTTCCAATATGCAAAGGTTCCCCAAGGACAAATAAAGGCAGCCTTATGTTGGTCCTCAAGTTTAATTTGTATCTAATTGTATCCAAAAAATCCGTCCATAAAGGAAAATACCTCGCTTCCTGCACATTCATCCAAAATTTAATCAATAAACGGTGTGGGGAAATTGTCCTTAGGACAGGCAGGATTCAAGTCACGGAAATCAGTGCATATGTAGATCGTTCCCTACTTCTTATCAACCGGAACGGGGTTTGAACGCCACTCTGTCAAGGGAACGGGATAGATAAAACCGGCATTCAACAGCTTTTCTATCTCAGCCTTAATCGCGGGTGCTTTCCTAGGATTCACCCCACGCAAGCATTGTCGAACAGGCTTAGCATTGGGATAAGTTTTATTCTCATGTTCAACAATGTGAGGGTCGATACCTGGCATTTCTTCATATGACCAAGCAAATACATCATGAAATTCTTTGAATAGCTCAATATACTCTTGAATCTCAGCATGGGAACATTCTGCCCCAATATAAACATTCTCAATCTTTCCAGGATCGCGAGAGATATTGATAGGGATGGTAGTAGATATATTTGCCATGTTTCCATTAGCCATCGGACAAGGAGAGCTTAATGGAACCATGGGACTACCAATTCTCTCACTAAGAATCCCCCTATAGTCTTCACACTCCAAACGGTCAAGCTCGAGAAGAAAATAATATCTATGATGCAACTCTTCCCAAGGTGGCTCAACCCCAGACATAGCCTCAATAATAGCCTCATCTGGAGGAAAAACACTATCAAGGCAGTCATGTGTGTGAGAATACTAAACCGCCCATGCAGATAGTACATACGGGTCCTCCTCCTCTGTCCTCAAAGAGGAAGGACTAGGCTCTGCAACACATGGAAGATTAGCTTGATAAGCTATCATAGTTGCGAGCAATGGCACATCTATCTTGATGGGCTCACTTGAAGGACTCGGTGTAGGACGAATCCAAGGATCTTCCATATATGTTGTGCGAAAAGACACCGATATTACCGATGATGAAGCCTCACTGGAACTAGACCCTATCATAAGGACAGGTGCATGACAACTAAAGCTTCCCATAAGGGATGGATACATGCCAACACCCACACTCCTAGTTGTCGGCTGAGAGTGCTCTACAATCAGGATGGAGGCTCCCGAAGATGCAGTAACCGGCAGATTCTTGAATGACATTTGATCAATCGTAACTATATTCCCATTAAACAGAAAGCATACAACTAGAAATAGAGAAGAAGCTATGGCTTGCATACTATACATCCAATTCCTACCCAGCAACAAATTGTAGTCAAGGGGCGCATCAACCACCTTGACCCCTATCACAATGGTCTTCCCTCCCAAATGGAATTTAAGAGAAGGAAGAATGTCATGCGGTTGAAACAATCTTGCATCGAAAGCAATCAACATGGTACCGGATTTAGACAACTCGGGGGAACCGAAACCCTTCCAACACACCAAAGACATCACGGAAGTAGCAGCACCTTCGTCAATCATAGTGTGTTTGACAGTCATGTTAAGACATTCTATGTGAATAAAGAGAGACACATAGTAAGGCAAGCAAGGTTGAAGTCCCACAATTTCAAATTTGATCACAAAGGAAGAATTATCATCATTCACACCTATGGCAGAAAGCAAAGCCTTCCTTTGCGAAGGACAACTCTTAAGTACTTTAAGTGCAGACATCGCACAAGGAGTGTGGCCCAAATCCTTGACAACATAATAGTTATGGACGGCTCGGGCATTAGGATTGTAACCCGAACGCTTAAAGACTCCCTTAGGAATGCGAGGTGCAACTTCAGGTTTATCCACAGGTTTTTTAATACACAAAGGACTCCCAAGTGGATCAGGTTCCTTTCCAAGGTAGGGTTGTGATGAACCATAGTCCTTCGCACAAGTCACAACCTTAGTAGCACGGACCATGTTGATGCAACCATGACCACTAGTCTCCAGCAGATCTTGATCACCACCAGATTGATCATGGGTCCTCGAGTTCATGTTTTGATTATGAGGTAAATGGTTGGTCAGCACAGCTAGACCCTATGCTATGAATCTTGAGGCTTCATCAATCCGAGGGCACAAGTGAGTGAGGTGATCCTCCTTACACAACTTGCAAGGAAACTTAACCTTGTGTTTAGGCTGCTTGTCACCCCCAGCATTTCAGGTGTTCTTGTCATTATAGTTGGAATTTTCATTCCTATTCCCACCCTTATGATTGTTTTTACCCTTCTTATTATTCCTTCCGGGTTGCTAGTTACCCTTCTATTCTAACGATTGCACCGAAAGCACACTCGCCGTTTGGGTGGGTTGAGACGAAGTTGTAGCTTGTCTCGAGGCAGATTGGTTGATAGATAATTGACTGACCTGTTTCACAACCGAATCTGTAGGGTTGGCACTCGTACAACCAACAATGCCATCGGCATGTGGTCCAAGTTCAACCTTAGGGTCAAAACTAGAATGCAGAGCATTAGGAATGATCTCATATAACAAACCAGATTGAGCATAAATCAAGTCTAATTCCTGTGCCCTAAAAATGGCTTGTTCCTTGTTCTGAACTCCAGATGTATAAACATCCTTCACTATATAAGGCAGTAACGATTTAAGGAACCATTCAAGGAGAAACTCTGACAGTATGAAGGCTTTAATCATTCTCTTCCATCTATGCCACTCTTGGATATGGTCCGAGATATGCGTGGCTTTATCCTACCGAAATGTCCACAAGAGTTCCGTACCAATGTCATAACACACTGGTAGTTGGAAGTGGTTGAGAAAATTCATAGCTAGGTCATCGAAACACGTGAATTCCCCCCTAGGTAACTCTATATACCATTTCGAGACAGGCCCTGTAAGGGTGCGTTGAAACAGCCTTAAACGGATCGAATCTTCATGTAAGGAATTTGAAGAGCACCATAGGTGAAATGTAGTAACATGTTCACTTGGATATTCTCTTGGTTTGCCCTCGAATTTGGGGATGTCCGAGGGAAGCTTATTAGGGACAGTCGTCCAAGCCGGGTCATGAGATACAGGATCGTTCGTTAGTCTCAAAAAGTCAGGAAGATTTAGCGTTGTGAGGAAAGGGAACCTAGGATGAGTAGGTCAATGCCCCACTCCCTGATCATTTTGGTTCACATAATCCTAATTACCATAACCACCATGGCCTTGGCCATAGTGCCCTCCTCACATTTGACCCGTGTAGGGTGGCATGGAAGCACCATAATGTGGTGTACCCTGACTATCTGGGGCTACAAAGCCATAATTTATAGAATAAGTAGGTTTTTGATACCCGTACCCATAAGGAGAATAACTCTGTTCATACGACGGTCCATAGTAAGGTCCATACGAAATCCCATGAGATGTCCCATGAGAAACTCCATAGGTAGGAATAGACATTCCGGAAGTAGGAATATGACCTCCATAAGTAGGAATACGACCCCCCGAAACAACAGGAGGTATTTGACTCTGAGACACAACTATGTGAGTAGCAGAGTACGGACATGACTCGTAGCAACATTCTGGCCTGAAGGACCATGTGAATGTGGGGGAGGAATAGCATTTGAAGAACTAGGCATAGAGGACGAAGGGACATGTGAAATTATATACGTGTTGTTCCCTACAGTCACTCATCTAGGTTCTGGTTTCCAAATGGGGATACTAGCACTAGGTCTAGGGGGAACATGTGATGTGACCTCCACCACCGAGATGGAGGGTGCAATATGACTCGAGTTCCCAAATCTCTCCACATGGAAGTGACTAGGAATGCCCCCAGGCATAGTGTTAGGTTCAAAATCCGACTCATCATGCGGTACCAAATCATGTGTAGGAATACTAGATATATCATAACTACCATAACTAGTGCTTGCAGGTTCATGATGAGTCTCATCATTTGGCAACCAATACCGATGACCTGTGAATGAGGGATCATACCTAGAGTAGGTAGGTCTATCATGTGAAGGATCATACCCAGAGTGTGTAGGTATATCAGGTGAAGGATCATATGTAGGGGTAGCCTCTTCTTCTTCAACCTCATGGAGTGAAGAAGGTAGCTCAGGAATTTCATCTTCATGATCTCCCATCATGTGTGAATCAATGTGCGAAGTGGTCCACCTAAACCGTTTGTTTCTCTCTCCCAAAGGAGGAGGAGATGTAGAAGGCAAAAGTCTATTATAGCGGATTTCACCACACTAGGTGAATCACACATTGTATGGCCTTCCCCTGTCCCGCTGCAGACTCATTAGCCCCTATGGACTACTTTTTGTCTTTTGATGTGTCCTTGATCATCCCTAAAAACATAAGAAAAGTGATATACGCGGCTTTTACCCCAATAACCGCATACATACACGGATATTCCCCCTATAGTCGCGTACATCGGGATGTGTGCATAATCCAAATCCTTTTGGAGCGTTCCTTGACTTGGATCCGACTCATATGACTCCTGGCCTTCCATATGCCTTGAGATCGCACGGATTCGACCTTTCAGTATCCCTTTGAAAATATATACAAGGAACCCCTTGAGACATTGAAAGCATAAGAGAGAATTGAGAGTAACGAAACTATAGTCCATTGTTGCCAGAACTTATGCTTGAGTCTGCATCCCTTTGTCCCTTGGAGCACTGTTGTGTTCTTCCCAAGCTTGCATTTTTCTAGTGAGCTTGCTATCTGAGTGATGGAGGATTGAGGTGGTGGAGGCCCAAGTGGGGGATTCAGTTTCTCCGGTTCGCAGACGTGCCGTTAGAGGTTGTCACTTGTAATCTCTGATTTATATTAATAGAAATATCTTTTCCTGTCCAGTAATGTGTATTTGAATGAATATTTGATCCATTGGAATATGTCAAATGCTTTTATATTATTGATTATATATGCTAGAATAGATCTAACACCATGATATATAGTATGCTTGTATTGTTTACTTGTTGTTGAGGAAGTATTCTATCAATTCAAGTTGAAGATTGGAAAGCTCAACGGGGATCTACTTCAACCGTCCGGAATAAGGTACGAGGTTCGATCCTTTAGTGTTAGACATTTTATTTCTATTGCATATTGGGAAAGATTGATTTCTGGAGTCTAGCTGTCTGTTGTGGTACCCCAAGCCATAGGAATTTCTCTCCGTAACAAAGTCCTGCTAAACGACGAGAACGGCGAGGAGCTGCACCCAAATCCATAATGACTCAAAAAATGCAAAAGACTCACTAATTACGTAAACCCTAGGCAAGATAACGTGCAAAGAGCATACACCAATAAAATCTAAAGCCAATCACAAGCAATCAAGGGTAGGATAAGTGAGCTCCCGAATGAAGCAGGTATGTCTCACCTAGGAGAGGCTTGAGACTCCCATACACAACAAGCGGAGGTTCGTAACCAATTATTGTGGCCCTCAACTTCAACACGTAAAGCAACTGTGCTGTCTGATCCCAACCTGGTCGGGACACCCGTAGAATAACCCCTACAAAGCACCCCCTCGATAACCTAAGTAAGGCAACTAAGGTCACCTCAATATAATCAATGCTCAGGCGGACAGTCGCAGGTGGGATTGACCATATGGGCAGGGTAGCAAAGCCCAAAACTCTCGAAAGATCGCCCAAATACGAATACAATCCTGGAAATATCTCCAGTGCTACTCAGTTATGACTAGGGGTCATCCCAATCAATAACCGCTCACACTGCCTCGTGCTTAACTCCCTTGTAAGAGGAGGATCCTAAGAAACACTAATTATACCAAGGAATTTCACACTCTCACCTAGACAAACACATACATGTTGTTGTTTAGTGGTCTTGGAGAATATACTCACAATGAACTATTCCAAGACCCTAAAACCTAATCTTGTTGGTGTACCCTATCAAAGAAAATAGTGTAATCCATTTTAATTAAGCATTGATTTTATTTGGCTTTATTACTCAAAAGAGGTAGATGGTCGTGCAACCAATGGTGTTATGATGCAACATGAAGTAAAATGAACACCTAACAATCAATGCAAATGCATTGTATCGATTGAAAAATAGGGCATGCTACTACGTGAAATGCAAAATTTGTCTTCAAATGACAAATGCAATCATTCCTATATGAAATCCTGACTAATACTCTAAGGAAATCTAGTGCAAGTACCATGCGAAATGCAAAGTACAATGCATAATGATGCAAAGAAGCAAATATTTTTGGATTTTTTGAATAAAAATGAGATACTAAAGCAAAAGAATGATTCTACTACCCCCAGAATCGGCAAGCACAATCAAACAGCACTCACACAAAGTACTAAGGTAAAATAAATCTAATGCACTAATCCCAAAACAAAAAATCAAAAAATGCAATGACAAAAACATTCTTAAAAAAGAAATTTACCCTAAAAAAAATGTCTCTGGTCAGAAACAGAGGTGTATATAGACTCTAGCAGTATCAAAGGAGACTCAGCAATCATCAAAATTCACCCAGCAACAATCAATCTTCCTCTAGAAGGAAAAACTAAGGGCATATGCAATTGTTCACAGTAAACCCACGTATGTACGCGAATATAGAAGTCAAAGCCACGTGTATACGTGACTGTGAGTTAAAAACTCGCGTACATTAAGAGAAATGTACAAAAATAAAGGCAAATAGACAAGCTGAGACAAACTTCACACCAATCAGACACTACCTGGAAAACATGCCCCCATACCTGACACAAAAATAGAGAAATAAGAGCCATTCAAGAACATTGAATGCCAATAAAAACCCCCAAAGGACAACAACTAGGAACTCCCCAGTGAAGTTGCCAATTCTATTACAAAGAGAAATTCCTATGGCTTGGGGTACCACAATAGACAGCTTAACTCCAGAAATCAATCCTTTCCTATATGCAAGAGAAATCAAACAACTAACCCTAAAGGATCTCGATTCGTACCATATTCTGAACGGTTGATATAGATCCCCGTTGAGCTTTCCAACTCTAGCTTGAATTAATAAATTGCTTCCTCAACATTCAATAAACAATACAAGAATGTTATATATAATTGTGTTAGTTCTACTCTAGCATATATAATCAATAACATATAAGCATTTGAAATCATCCATGGATAAGATATTCATTCAAACACACATTATTGGACAGGAAAATATATTTCTGTTAATATAAAATCAGAGATTACAATGAATACAACCTCTATCGGCACGTTTACGAATCGGAGAAACCGAGTCCCCCACTTGGGCCTCCACCACTTCAATCCTCCATCTCTCGATAGCAAGCTCACAAGCAAAAGGCAAGCTTGGGAAGAACACAAAAGTGCTCCAAGGGACAAAGGGGATGCAGACTCAAGAACAAGTTCCGGCAACAATGGACTATAGTTCTCTTGCTCTCAATTTCTCATGCCTTCAATGTATCCAAAGGGTTCCTTATATACCTATTCAATGGGGTAATGAAAGGTCGAATCCGAGCGATCTCAAGGCATATGGAAGGCTAGGAGACAAGTGAGTCAGATCCACATCAAGGAAAACTCCAAAAGAATTTGGCCTTTTGCACACATCCCGATGTACACGGTTTTAGAGGTCAAACCCGCGTATATACGCGATAAAGGGTTTAAAAGTCGCGTATGGCAATTTAAGCATGTTTTTAGGGATGATCTAAGAAACATCAAAGGAACAAAAATGGTCCATGGGGTCTAAGGAGTCTGCATAGGGATAGGGAAGGCCATAAAAGTGTGATTCAAATTGTGTGGTAAAATCAGCTATAACATATGCCCCCTAATGTGTGAGGTCAGAGGGGTCATACGATGGCTGAAATACATTATAAGTCCATCCCAGAAATGAAGTGATGAAGAACCCAGTGGAAGAACCAGCCACCCAATCAGCATAGTACAATGATACAACTATGCATATAACTGCAAATACATATAGCCTTGGTGGCTGAGTGACTACCTTTGAACCAATAGGAAGCCGAATATACCTGGGGTCCATTTACAATTGATAACATGCATAATTTCAGAATTGTTACATATCATAACGTGCAGAATTTCAGAATTTTCACAGATCAATTACTCCATTTCCTGTTGATAAAAATAGCTTCTAGCACCGCCACAAACCACAGATCAGTTCTTTAGAAATATATATATATATATATATATATATGTTGCACAAGTTTCTGGAACGCGGGTACGTCGGGTACATGGACACGAGTATCCGATACGACTAGAAGCTTCGCCCAAATTTGCAGGAAACGTAGGGTTGGGAGCGGCAATAATATATATTAATTTTTTTAAATATATTAAAAAAAATAAAGTTAAAAAATACATAATTGATTAATTTCATAGCTTAAACTATTTTATCCTCTTAATCCTCTAGTAGTGTCATGAAATTCATTCTTTTTAAATTTGCTCACTCCTTTAGGTCCACATTATACAAATCTCACTGTAATCTCACATTGCTCCTAAGAGTTCTTAGTATTTGGGTGCCTCTGCATTTTTTTTTATGCTAACTACTACTTACTTCTAATTTGAATGAACTTGATTGTTTTAAGTTCAACTAACAAACTTTCAAATCTTTTGGTATCTTGAATTTGATATGGTTTATGATCCTAAATTGCTATATCAGTCAGTATGAATAACATAAGCTAGCTATAATCATTTGAGATATGAATTAAAGTAGTTCAATATCTTAGTATTGTAAAAAATTCATGTATATTCACTTAAGTACACTTGCAACATATATTGAGTGTGAATGGATTTAAACATTTAAGAAGTGTGGGCCCTCTTTATTTATATAACCTTGAAAATAAAAAAAATGGCATTATTGATAGATTCAATTGAAATTTTTGTTATTGGTGATTTCTTGACACAATAAACTTCAATCATTCAATTGATTTTCAACACTTTTCTTATGATTTTGGCCTCTGCATGGTTAGGAGATTGTAGAAGTTCCCTGTCTGTTTGGGAGCTTCTGGAAGCTCCCAATAAAAGGGGAGCGGCAAAAGCAAGTTCCCAAAAAGCTCCCGAAAAGCTCCCAAGTTCCCAAGGAAGCTCCCATAAAAAAGGGGACGT
>LPNX010214608.1:71019-190823 GCA_001517045.1 Pseudotsuga menziesii | reverse complement strand
TATTCCTTCATTGAGGACCCTATTCCCAATTTCACTTCCTCAAGGCCGAAATTCCACATTTGTCAATTTTTAAAGTTTGTCATAACTTCTCTGATTCTCACCCAATTGCCTTCAAATTTTTTCACGGTGTTCGTTTTCCAATTCTGCTTCATTGTCCCTCTCTGACAAATTTTCCAATTCCTTCATCCCACCTCTGAAATTCACATTTTCTGCTTCTTGTCCCTAAAAAAGTGTCCAAAACCCCGTAAAACCCCAATCACCCCCCCAAATTTTTCCCAAATAAAAAATCTCATTTTCTAAAACCCACTCCATTTTTGTTTTTCTACCCATTACCCTAGGAAAAAAAAACTGCTTATGGTTGTTACCCGCGCCAGAGCAAATAAAGAAATGGAAGAAGAACTTGCCGCCATCAAGTCCAAACTGGAGGATCTAGATAAAAAATTTCTCGACCTCAATTGTCAGCATTCACCCATGGACAATCGTCGCCGGCCTGAGTCTTCTACAAACACTAGGTTCTCATTGTTTATCCAAAACCACGGGCCGAAGCTAGATTTTCCTCGCTTCAATGGTGATGATCCGACTAGATGGATTTATAAGGTAGAACAATATTTCAGTCTGCATAACACTTTTGATTTCAATAAAGTCCCCCTTGCATCCTTTCATTTGGAACATGAAGCACTTCAATGGTTCCGTTGGTACATCAAGGCTCATGCTGAGCCAAACTGGACAAATTTTTCCCAACTCCTCTTGCAGCGATTTGATCCTAGTGATTTTAATGACTTCATAGGATCACTCACCAAACTTCACCAAACTGGCACTGTGCGGGAGTATTAGACAGAATTTGAGAAACTCGCCAATCACACCGAGGGATTGCATGATGCATTCTACCTTAGTTGTTTTATCAGTGGTTTGAAGGATGCAATACGCTCTGAGGTTAAAATGTTCTACCCCTGCACAATGATGGAAGCCCTCGGGTTGGCTAAGCTAGCAGAGGACAAGATCCAGGCTCAACAATGCTCCAATTCCACTCTTGTTCCATTCAGACCTATGGTTCCTCAAAGAACCCAAAATTTGCCAGCTCCTAGAACCACTCCTATCAAGCATTTGTCTGAAGCAAAGATGTGGGAATGTCGGGAAAAAGGGCTTTGTTATAATTGTGACGAGAAATTCACCCGGGGACATACATGTGTTGAGCAAAAGCTCTATCTCTTGGATGTGGATTCTCCACCAGCACCTGAAATTTTTTATGATGCTTAGGATCCCACAGATGATGATGGTGATATTCAACAACTTCCTGCTCCAAAGGACCAACCAGAGATATCTCTCCATGCCTTAGCCAGATTCACCACCCCACAAACCATGCGGGTCAAAGGGTTCTTCAAAAACTCCCTCTTACAATACGCAATGATTCTAGTAGCACTCACAACTTCATTGACCTGAGGATCGCCAAACAGGCTGATTGTTTCATCCATCCTTGCTCCAGCTTTGAAGTCATGATTTCCAATGGTGGAACCTTACCTTGCAAAGGGAAGTGTCGTAATGTGTGCATATCTATGGGGGATTATAACTTGTGCTCTGACATGTTTTCCTTGCTCTTAGGCGGATGTGATGTGGTTTTGGGCGCTCAATGGTTACGCACACTTGGACCCATTTTATGGGATTTTGCTGAACTTTGGATGCAGTTTTCAATCAATGGCACCAAACACACATTGCGAGGCTTACAACCAGGGTCTCTCAGCCTCATCAGTTCGCATCACATGGAAAATATTCTTAAGAAAAGTTCACATGGTGTCATCGCTCATCTCCATTTCATTCAGATGCAACCATCAACAGTCTGAACTACTCCCTTGGAACTCCAACAAATTTTGGATCGATATGCATGTGTGTTTGTTAAGCCAATGGGATTGCCACCTTCTCAACTCAAGGACCATCGTATTTTGCTCCTTCCTGGAAGTGTCCCTCCCAACATCAGGCCCTATCGCTAACCATTTCACCATAAGACAGAAATTGAGATGTTTGTTCACGACTTACTAAAGCAAGGTGTTATTCACCCTAGCATTAGTTCCTTCTCTTCATCGGTCCTTCTAGTCCGGAAAAAAAAGGGGTCATGGCGCCTTTGCATTGACTTTTGAGCACCTAATCACATCACAATCAAGGATAAGTTTCCCATTCCTGTTGTTGATGAGCTTCTGGATGAACTCCATGGTGCTCATTTTTTCTCCTAGTTGGATCTTTGTTCTGGGTATCACCAAATTCGGGTCCATGCGGATGATATCCCTAAAACAGTTTTCCTCACACATGATGGCCATTATGAATTTTCGGTCATGCCATTTTGCCTCACAAATGCCCCTTCCACGTTCCAGGCATTGGTGAATAAAATATTTCGGCCCTACTTGTGAAACTTCATTCTGGTCTTCTTTGATGATATCCTCATCTATAGTAAAACCTAGGCTGAGCATCTCCAACATCTGGATCTTGTACTGCAACTTTTCTATGATCATCATCTCTGTGCCAAATAATCTAAATGTGTTTTTGGGCAGAAGGAAGTAGAGTATCTCGGGCATATTTTTTCAGCACAAGGGGTTCGTGTCGATCCTGCCAAAATCGATGCCATGAAAAATTGGCCACCTCCTCAGACCTTGAAGAGCCTTTGTGGGTTTTTGGGACTTACTGGATACTACTGCAAGTTTGTTCAGGATTATGGAAAGATTGCAGCTCCATTAACAGCTCTGTTGAAAAAGGATGCTTTTGCATGAACACCTGCTGCTAAGTGTGCATTTGAGAAACTGAAACAAGCTATGTGTACCACACCTGTTCTAGTTATGCCTAATTTTTCCAAGCCCTTTACTATTGAGAGTGATGCTTGTGACAATGGACTTGGTGCTGTCCTCCTCCAAGACAAACATCCCATTGCATTCTCCAGCAAATCCCTATCTGGTAAGAATTTAGCCGCCTCTACATATGAGAAGGAAATGATGGCTATTTTTCATGCCATACAAAAGTGGCATCCATACCTCTTAGGGAATCATTTCTGCATAAAGACTGATCACCAGAGTCTAAAATATTTCCTAGAACAATGCCTCTCATCCCCAACACAACAAAAATGGTTTAGAAAAATCATGGGTTATGACTACGAGATCACTTACAACAAGGGTAAGGACAATCTTGTGGCGGATGCTCTTTCCCGCACATTTGATGACCATGCTTCTCTTTCAGCTATTTCTATGGCTATTCCAAATTGGTTACAATCTGTTCAGCAAGGCTATGTAAATGACTCTTCCTTATCTCAAATCATCCAACAGTTGGCCAGTAATCCTTCTCTTGTACCGCATTACTCTTGGGATGGTTCTTCTCTGAGATACTAGGGTCGCTTGGTGCTTCCCCAGGGCACAGATCTTCACCAGGATGTCTTCTATGAACTCCATGCTTCTCCAGCGGTAGGGCACTCTAGGTTCCTCAAAACGTATGAGCGAGCATGATGTAACTTATTTTGGAAGGGAATGAAACAGGAAATTCAATAGATGGTTGCTGAATGTGATACCTTCCCGTGCCACAAGGGTGAAACTACACTCCTCCTCGGCTTGCTCGAACCCTTGACCATCCCTACAAGGATTTGGACAGATATTTCAATGGATTTCATCGATGCACTCCCTAAATCTGGAGGGAAGACCATAATCTTGGCTTTGGTTGATCGAATCTCCAAATATAGTCATTTTTGTGCTCTCAGCCATACATATACTACCTCCTTAATTGCACAAATTTTCATGGACCAGATATTCCATCTTCATGGCATCCCTTCTTCCATTGTCTCAGACCGCGACGCAACTTTCACAAGTCATTTTTGGACCGAACTCTTTCACCTCACTGGACCCAAATTGAAAATGAGTTCAGGATATCACCCACAAACAGATGGTCAAACTAAAGTCACCAACAAATGCTTGGAAACTTATCTTTGTTGCTTCACCTCTGAACAACAACATCAATGGGAAAAGTGGCTCCCTCTCGCTGAATGGTGGTACAATACTTCCTACCATACTGCATCTAAAATGACTCCATATGAATTTGTTTATGGGCAGCCACCCCCATTGCTTCTTCCATACACCCCCCATAGTTCACCAGTTCAGGCAGTTGACATGGTTTTGTGCAACCGTGATCAGATTCTTCACATTCTGCAAGAGAATATTCACATGGCCAAAAATCGCATGAAGCAGCAAGCCGATCAACACTCTTATGAGCGCACCTTTCAAGTCAGTGATATGGTTTTTCTTCGTTTGCAGCCTTACAAGCAATCCTCCCTGAAACTCAAAGGGCATCAGAAGCTGGCTCCAAAGTTTTATGTGCCATATAAAGTTCTTCAGAATATTGGGTATGTTTCTTATAAATTGGAACTTCCTCCTTCTTCTCGCATTCACCTAGTCTTTCATGTCTCTTGTCTCAAGAAAGTGATTGGAAACAACATCAGAGCACAAACTATTTTACCAGAGCCGGATACGGAAGTCTCCATTATTTTGGAACCAGAGGCCATCCTCCATCAGCGCACTCGTCAGCTTCGCTCTCGGGCCATCATCGAGGTCTTAATTCAGTGGCACGGCATGCAACCAGAGGATGCTACATGGGAACTGCTCCTTCAGATTCAATAGTAGTTTCCACATCTAAAGCTTTGAGGAAAAAGCTTTTTTTTAAGAGGGAGGGGATGTTAAGAACCCGTGTCAACCCTCCTCTTTATTTTGTTGGTATATTTTGTCGGATGCATATGCTTTGTAAGTCATCCCATTAGTATGATGTATTATCCCACATTCATGGGGAGTAAGTAATAGTTGTTAAGTCGTCTAGTAATAGTTTGCATTATCCCACATTCATGTGGAGTAATAGTTGTTTAGATTAGACTTAGTATATAAGTATGTGTTGAAGCTAATGAAAGCACCGAAGAGTTATTTTGTATTGAGCTTGCTCAAAGGAGGTTGCCCCCTCGAAGTGGCCCGCAATCAATAAAATATCTTTTGTGCTCCAATATTTTTGCATTCTCATTGTTTATTGCAGGAGGTTCTTCACATGGTCATGGCCTTGCAGTCCATCATCCTGAATCTCTTCAGGATCTCTACTGCATAATTCCCTTATCCGAGGAAGATTCCATCTGCATTCTGCCACACCTCCATGCCTAGAAAATAATGCATCATACCCAAGTCCTTCATTTCAAACTCAGCAGCAAGCTTTCTCTTTGTATCAGTAATCAACCCATCCATACTTGTTACAAATAGATCATCTACATACAGTAGGAGCATCACTGGGTTTCCATCTTCAACCTTGTAGTAAAGGTTAGAATCTGCTTTACTCTTGGTAAATCCCAAACTGGATAGAAAGCTGTCAATTATTTTGTACCGTGTCCTAGGTGCCTGTTTCAAACCGTACAGGGCTTTCTTAAATCTGCGCACATGAGACTCATGTCATGTGTCTCAAAATCAAGTGGTTGTTCTACATACACTTCCTCTTCCACTACACCATTCAAGAAAGAAGTCTTGACATCCATTTGGTGTATCTTCCATTTCATTATTGCAGCCAAAGAAAGTACCGATCTGATGGAAGTGTATATGGATACAGGTGCAAAGGTTTCTTCATAATATATTCCTTCCTTATGTGAGAAGCCACGAGCCACGAATCTTGCCTTATATTTCTCTATGCTACCATCTACAACATGCTTGATCTTGTAGATCCATTTGGAAGTTACAACCGACTTTGCTTCTGGTCTTGGGACAACATCCCAAACATCATTCTTCATGATCGATTGATACTCTTTGATCATAGCATCCTTCCATTCTTTCCATTCTATCGCTTCTTCATAGTTGGAAGGTTCTTTATTGATAACATCACATAGTAAGGCTACATATCCGGAGCAGGATCTGGTTCTCTTTCTTTCTCTGTGATTCTCTTCTGGAGCCCCATATCTTTCCACACCTTGGAAAATTTCTTGTACCCAAGCAGGTTTCCTCTTCTGAGGATTCTTCTCTTGAGGTGGATCTACAGGTCTTTGTGGTTCTTCAAATTCTTGATCTTCTTCTTGAGTTTCTTCATTCATGGTTGTATCATGAATTCTGGGTGCTTCT
Organism: Pseudotsuga menziesii; assembly: GCA_001517045.1. Taxonomy (NCBI): domain Eukaryota; kingdom Viridiplantae; phylum Streptophyta; class Pinopsida; order Pinales; family Pinaceae; genus Pseudotsuga; species Pseudotsuga menziesii. The sequence continues at coordinate 184,722 of LPNX010214608.1, read as the reverse complement.
TCTTCGTCAGGTTCTTCAACAGGTCTCTTTCTGGATTTGTTGTAAGCTGAGTCTTCATCAAATGTTACATCCCTGCTGATGTCGATCTTCTTGAATCCTGGGAAGTATATTCTGTAAGCCTTCGAGCTTTCAGAGTATCCCACAAATATACCCTTCTTTCCTGAAGGATCTAATTTTGTTCTCTTTTCTTTTGGAATGTGTATGTACACTGGAAAGCCGAATATTCTGAGATGGCTGACTTTTGGTTTCTTGCTGGAGAAGACTTCTTCAGGAGTGTTCTCGAGTACTCTGTGTGGAGTACGGTTTTGTACATACACCACTGTTCTGGCTGATTCTGCCCATAGATGCATGGGAAGATCTTGATCATGAAGCATTGCTCTTGTAGCTTCCATGATAGTTCTATTCTTCCTTTCTGCAACCCCATTCTATTATGGATTATAGGGGGTGCACATCTCCCTCTTAATCCCTGATTCTTTTTATAAGTCTTTGAATTCATTTGATGTGAATTCTCCACCATTATCTGATCGAAAGGTCTTGATCTTATTTTCTGTGTGGTTCTCGATCAAGGCTTTGAATTCCTTGAACTTGCTAAAAAATTCATCTTTGTTCTTCATGAAGTAAATCCATGTCTTCCTATGAAATTCATCAATAAAAGAAACATAGTATACATACCCACTTAGTGAACTTGATGACATTGGTCCGCATACATCGGAGTGGATGATTTCCAGGATTCCTTTTGCCTTGCTCTCATTACTTGGAAATGTCTTCTTTGTATTCTTTCCTTTCGCACATCCTTTGCAGACCCCTTCATGTTTTGCTTGAATTTCTAGAAGACCTTCAATAGCTTTGCTTGCAAGTGGTAGTGCTCTGTAATGCACATATGCAAGTCTTTTGTGCCATAGTTCATTTGGCTCTACTATGTCATGGACCAAAGCTTGTTCTTGATGGCCCTTCAATTTGTATAAACCTCCTTCTTGTTCTCCAATCACTATTGCATCGTCAATAGTCTTTCCTTTTGACCACATGAGGACTTGGCCATCTACAAATGAAACCCTCATGCCTTTTGCATCCAGTGCCGATATGGATAGAAGATTCTTATTTAGTCCTAGTACAAACAAGATATCCTTCATTTTCATAGACTTTCCAGAGTCTACCTTGTAGGAGGATTCACCACTACCTTTTATGGGATATTGATAGTCATCCCCAAGTTTCACCTTATGGGGTGAATTATGTTCAAATAGTTTCTCAAAGGAATCCTTGAAACCTGTCATGTGTTTGGAAGCCACACTGTCAATAAGCCAATCTTTGCTTCCATGAGTGACAGTTTGCATGAGAGCAGATATCAGAACATATTCATCTTCACTTGAAGAGTCTTCACTTTCTTGTTTTACTTTCTTCCTTGGAGGATCATCATCCTCAGCAGTGTGACCATGATGTCTTCTTTTGGAGTTCCTCTTCTTCTTGGATCCATTCTTATTCATGGGACAGCTTCTAGCATAGTGTCTTATTTCATTGCATGTATAACATCTGAGTTTGGATGGATCCCTTCTTGCAATATTATTTTTCTGATGAGAATGCTTACCTTGGTGATGATGATTTTCCCTTCTTCCTTTCTTGGAGTGTACTATGAGAGCTTGATCTTCACTTCCCATATTTTCTTCTCGAGCTGCTATCCGAGCTTCTTCTTGAGAAAATTCTTCCCATAGTCTACTGAACTTGACTAACTTCTTCCTAGCACAGATTCCTTGGATGAAAGAATCCCATGACCTGGGGAGGCCATTCAAGGTATTCATCACAATTTATGGATTCTTCACTTCTTCATCTACTGCTTCAAGTTGTTCTTTGATCTGGGAGACCCTTGTGAAGTATGACAGGATGGTCTCCTCATTTTGAATCTTTACATTCTTCAACTGGTTCCTTAGAGTCATCTTCTGATTGATGTTCTTCCCTTCAAATAGTTTGGTTAGGGCATCAAACATGGCTTCAGGTGTCTTGAGGGAGGACACCTTTGGTATGAGGTGGTCCTTGATAGAATCTGCAATGATCCTCTTTTCCATAACCAACTGCTTCTTATGTAAGGCCTTGGCCTCATCTCCCTCTGGAATTGGGACCTCCTCATGGATGTAGGAGTCCAACTCATTTTCTTCCAGGATTTCAGCTCCCTCAAGCTTTTCATCGATCTTGGTATGATGAGACATCTTAACTGAGAACCTCAAATGGAAATACAAAATATTTAGATCTTACCAGGTCAAGATGTCGGATCTGGATTTGGAGCTGAAATCCTGCAGTGTTGGTTTAGGAGCAGATTAGAGTTTTTCTTTTCCAGAGTTCTGTCCAACCAAATGCTTTGAATTTGATCCCTAAATTTGATTTTGGGGAGGAGATCAATCCAGGCCTGGGTTCACTGAAAAATTCCACTTCTGTGAAAATCCCTAATTTTCGGCAGTAGTGTCGGGTCCAAAACTGAAAAACCTCAGAATTGGATTCTGCTTCGATAGAAAGATGCGCCCTAGAGAGGAGAGTTATTCCACCATACTTTTGCTAAAAATTTATGGAGAGAGATCCACAAAATAGGAAGCCCTAGTTCCCGCAGCTACATAGTGTCTTCTTCTCATGTTAGCTCTGATACCATGTTAGATTTTAAACATTAAGTAGCATATCATTAGGATCTTTAACTGAGAGAACAACAAGCACAGCAATCAAACACAAGAGACAATGAACACAGTGTTTTTCCTTGAGGAAACCATCAATGGAGAAAACCTCGCAACTTCCTCATAGATAGAATCAGCACCAAAGTGAAACCCAAAAATAGTAAGATGATCTCCTGACAGTAGTAACCTCTTTCTTCCTTTCCCTAGTGTCTTTCTCTTCCTCAGCTATCTGCTACAACTGAGTGTGAGTGAATGTGTGATAAATAGAGAGGCTATCTCTCTATTTATACTAATTCCAGACTTGAATAAACCCAACTAGGGCCGACTTCACTAGGTGAGTCTAATAACCCTAGTGCCCCGAAACTACGGGGATTTTAACCCTTAGACAATAGGAGAGTTAACCACCTTGACTTGACATGACTTGTTTACATTATAGAAACTTCCTGATAGGAACATCGAGGCATGACATGACTCAAGTACATTACGAATACACCCAAAATAAACATCGAGTTACAATACATAAGAAATATAAGTGAATACATTCTGAAGTTACAATTACATCAACATGCAAGAAAATACAAGGAAAACTCAAGATGAAGGGTGGAAACAGGAGAAAAAAGGAAGGAAAACGACACCCTCAAACCCCAAGGAAAAGGATCCACATGCAAAAAAAGGAAAATAGTCAAAGCAGGGAGAAAAGGAGGTCACAAAAAAAATCAATTCAATCTTTTGAGTGTAGAAGAAGGGGAAATCATATTGAATGAAGAAACTCTAGAAGAAGGCAGAGTAGAACCCCATTGCATCTTAGAAGGAAACAACATACTGACATCTTCACCCAGGGAAGCAAGGCTAGAAGTAGATATGGAAGGTTCTCCAATGCTTGGAGGATGTTGGGATGAAAAGGTAAAACAAAACAGAGTTTCCTCTTCTGCTCGATCCCCTTACACATATTCAAATGGGTCATAAGAGATCCATGAAACAAATCCAAACACCAGAGGAAGAAAGTCACTAAGATACCATAGATAGTAGGAAGCAGAGAGAGAACTGGAGCTAGGAAGACAGAGGAGCATCGAAGAAACAAATCTCCTTCAAAATCACAAAAATACAGTGAAAGCAGATGGAAGTTCTAGAGCAGGACCTCAAGCAACCAAAAAGTAATGAAAGTTGTCTCTTGGAATTGCAGAGGGTTGGGCGAAGAAAACAAGGTGGAAGCAATAAAATACATCATCAAATATGAAATACCAGACCTCCTACTTATCCAAGAAAAAAAAATGAGTGATGTGGAATTACTGACGCTCTCACAACACTTATGGAAAAACAACCAAGGAAATTCCATAAGATCCAGAGAGGCCCCAAGAGGAATAGCGACTTTTTTTTCAAGTAAGTATGAGATCAAAAATGTAAAGGAGAATCAATACTAGATCCTCACTGAGTTCCAATAAAAATATGATCCAAATGTTATCTATGAATGGCAATCATTGTGGGCATCGCGACCAAAGGATCAATGGGTCCATGCCTTTATTCACACCCTGGATGAAATGCCAAGATCTTGGTATGTATCAGCAGAGTTGCATAGGGACACAACCACTTGGGAGGAGATAATATTTTTCTTTGTGCATACCTTTAGTTTTGTAGACACTAATCCTGATGTTAACAATGCACTTCAGATCATTAGGGACATGGTTCTAAAAGTTGTACCAGTCGCATACCCTATGGATCCACATGCGCAGTGCCACATGCAGTCGATAATGGAATGCTATAACATGTCTGGCGAACCTAAAGATGATGATGATCTATGGAATATCAATATTTTGTACAAAAGGAATTAGGGATGTTGCAGCACCAGAGGTATTGTAATGTCCCTTTTTAGGAATTTTATTAAAATGCCCAATTTTCCAATTTTCTCACAAATTTGGCTCTTGACTAGTTTTAGTGTCTTGGTCTCTAAATAAGCCCAATTGCTCCCAAATATTCAAGGAAGGTGTATGAATGATATAATAACTTAATTATTATGTTCAGGGATGTATTATGGTCCTCCAATCAATTCTGAAGGTCTATATCAAATTCTGAATAAGATAGATGAATTTACTAGCAATTTTGGGGCTCAAATCCCTTCCGGGTAATTGTCGGAATGGCTTCCCAAATGTACATAAACTCACTCAAAATATAAAATGGAATAAGGGTATGTGTATAATACATTATAAAATACTCATATGCATAACCAATCAAATTCCCATGGCTGTTATCACTTCCTTCAATCAGATATAAAAAACTAGTTTTGGACCCTTGGGGAAATGAGATGTAGTTTGCCCCAAATGCTATGAAATTCGACCCAATGGCCAAAAATTATCAGTTACAGACCATGAAACCCATAATATAATTTATTGAAATTTCATTCATTCATAAATCATCAATGTTTCACACATACATTCGATTCCATCAAGATTGCAAGAGTTTACAACAAGGTGTTGGGGAAATGGCATTGTTTCTTCAATATTGGACAATAATACATGAGATATATTGGATTTTCGACCTGAGAGATTTCTAAAATTAAATAAAATATAATTTGAATTAGAATACAAAATACTTTAGCAATATAATCTCCCTCAAAGAGATGAATATCTCACCAAGTGTGTCTCACTCCATAGAGCTGAAATATGGTGAGAAAACTTGAGATGAATGGAAGAAAAAGCTGATATTGAGATGTCCATGAAATTCCTGTAGCTTGCACCTGAAAATAGGACTCCATTAAATCTCCATTAAAGACATTATTGGTCTTTCCAAACACCAACTAGGATGGGAATCTTTCACCCTCGAAATTGGCTTAAGCAAGAAAACTAGTCATCCACTAGTTCTCACAATTCCCAAATGACAATTTCACGAATGATCAAAAAATTCTTCTCATGGATGATACCTATATTTTATAAACATTATTGGTATTCTAAGGTTCCAAATCCATCCATAAACCAAATCCAAGTCGAATTGGTGTGGCTGCTCATGCTATGTCATGTGACCTTTCTCTTCACCTTCCATCTTCTCCCAAATTTGAGTAGGAGCCTCTTGGCCTTCCCCAACTCCCAAATTCGACCTCTAAGATGCTATATTTAGTTCTGAGATGTTATTATGTCAGTATTTCAACCTTCATATATAACTTGTGTCATAACTGTCATAGAATCTCGATCATTGTTGTCATAGATGTCATAAATGTAAGGAGAATCTAGCCAAGTGTCCATGAAACTCCCTTTTGGCTCTTCCTCTCCCATGTAAGTTACAATTCATCCAAAATTAAACCTATGAAGTATATGGACAATTATATGAACCTCATAATCCATCTCAAACATTATGCTTCCCATAGATTCTAAATTACAAGAGGAGGATGCTATTTAACATAGGAATTCTAGCTTGAGTGGGCCCCATAGTCTCCATGTGTCTCCATTTTCCATAGCCATTTCATTTTCTCTTGTATTTATTTAATAATCTATATTATTAAATATTTACCCTCTTCTAATGTTTAAACATCATTTATTATCCCCTTATTCCAAATCTTAAAGCTTCCACCCCCAAGCTAGGAAACTAGTGATTTTCCACCTTGGCAATTATTTGACTTTTAGCATCCCTTTGACAACTTTCATGATATGGAAAAAGTTATTTGGCCATTGTGACCCAATGTAAAATTTTGGACATTACAAATCCTCCCTTCCCAATATTTCTTGTCCTCAATCAATTTCAAACATGGTTGTCGAAGAACCTGCTTTCTGTATGATTCTTTGAAGTTGCCACTGAGCTTCCCACCTTGAGTCTTTGGCATTTCATGAATATTTCAGAGAGGAACCACCATGTTTGTTGCTGCACTACTCTAATAAACATCACCTTATTAAATGGGAATCCATATCCCATACTGCTTATTTCCCAAATAATTTGAAATCAATGGGACTAAAACCTATCCCAGGGTCCCATTGCTTGCATTGCACTCCAAGAAGTAAGAGTGCTCTCCAACCCATACCATTTGGAAAGAGAATTCCTAGATGCAATTTTCTTGTATGCATTCTTCCAAACATCATGAGTGCATAGTATATATCATCAAAGTATCTAACAACATAATAAGAATGTACATCAAGGAGGTGCCTCACCAAGAAATCATGAAAGTGCTTATACCACCCAGTGAATAGACTACCATTTGCCAAGTACATAATGCTTCAAGTGACCAGTCAAATCTGCTCCAATGACATAGGTGAGTATCCCATGTCCTATAATTCTGCTCCAAAAGGAAGTTATATGCATCAAAATATTCAGCCATGTATTCTTTCATCCAAGAAGTGAATGAAGAATCTCCACTCAAATTTGAACCAATTGAGCAACAGAAACAAGGAGACTTCAAATGACTCAAAGAAGTATTACCCATACATCCATGAATGAGTGACTCATAAAGATATAACAATGTATGTGGCTGGCAACAAAAATTTTCTCCTATCACAAGTCTATTCATCCTAGTGTTGGATGAAGTTCCTCCAACATCAAATGAACCAAGTGTTGAGCAATAAAAACCATGAGTCTTCAAGTGACTCAAATGCATATCATAGGTGCAGCCATGTAGATGTGTATAATCATAATGTAAACAAGGATGCTACTGTAAATATAAATAAGATTATTCTCTAATAATTCCATCATCAAAAGGAGAAATATAATTTCCATGCTCTTCATGTGGCACCATCAAAAAGAAACCTTTCACCCATACTTCATTAGGATGACTGCTACAAAATTTAGAAGTGTAGGATGTAGGAGAAAGAACCAACTCACCCAAGTGATCAGTAAGTGAAAAATTGTCATAATGTGAAGTATCCATAGGGGTAGGATTATTCACCTCCCTATAAAATGCAAAAATTTCCTCATGGGTTGGTTCAAAGGTGGTGGAATTATGCACTTCTTCAAAAATTGTGTAACCATTTTCAAGAGGCAACTCAAGATCCTCTTCCACCAGTACGAGTGATTGGATCTCATCACTATAATCCTCAAGCACATCAAGAAATTGCAATTTTTCATGTTTCTAATGATCCATCATGTCATAAGAATCCTCCAAGCAATCTACCTTATGAAAATCTGAAACATCGGAGGAAAAACAAGTGTCTTGCAACTTTTCAAGAAGTTGCTCATTTTGAATTGTGAGCTTATCAATAAATTCATTATTCTTCAAGTAGGATTCATGTAACAATTAAATAATCTCAATGACATTTTTTTCTATCAAAAAACAAAGACATTAAATTACCTTTGATGTTGCACATTGCTCTTTGGCTCTTCTCCATGTCTTCAAGGAAGGATGGATCCTCCAAGGAAGTAGCTCTCCAACAAGAATTTGATACCAATGCTCGAGTGTCATGGAGTATGCTAAGGGAATATTGGATATTATTTTCATTTATTCTTTAAGGACCCTTCAATATTTCAAACACAAAAGGAAGTAGGGATGTTGCAGCACCAGAGGTATTGTAATGTCCCTTTTTAGGAATTTTATTAAAATGCCCAATTTTCCAATTTTTTCACAATTTTGGCTCTTGACTAGTTTTAGTGTCTTGGTCTCCAAATCAGCCCAATTGCTCCCAAATATTCAAAGAAGGTGTATGACTGATATAATAACTTAATTATTATTTTCAGGGATGCATTATGGTCCTCCAATCAGTTCTGAAATTCTATATCAAATTCTGAATAAGATAGATGAATTTACTAGCAATTTTGGGACTCAAATCCCTCCCGGGTAATTGTCGGAATGGCTTCCAAAATGTACATAAACTCACTCAAAATATAAAATGGAATTAGGGGATGTGTATAAAACATTATAAAATACTCATATGCATAACCAATCGAACTCCCATGGCTTTTATCACTTCCTTCAATTAGATATAAAAAACTAGTTGTGGACCCTTGGGGAAATGAGATGTAGTTTGCCCCTAATGCTATGAAATTGGACCCAATGGCCACAAATTCTTAGTTACAGACCATGAAACCCATAATATAATTTAATTATAGTTCATTCATTCATAAATCATCAATGGTGCATACATATATTCGATTCCATCAAGATTGCAAGAGTTTACAACAAGGTATTGGGGAAATGGCAATGTTTCTTCAATATTGGACAATACTACATGAGATATATTGGATTTTAGACCTGAGAGGTTTCTAAAATTAAATAAAAGAGCATTTACATCAAAATAAAAAATACTGTAGCAATATAAGCTCCCTCAAAGAGATGAATATCTCACCAAGTGTACCTCACTCCATAGAGCTGAAATATAGTGAGAAAAGTTGAGATGAATGGAAGGACAAGATGATATTTAAATGTCCATGAAATTCATGTATATTTCAGATGCAAATAAGACTCCATTAAAGCTCCATGAAATACCTGAGATTCCTTTCCAAACACCAACTAGGATGGGAATCTTTCACCCTCGAAATTGGCTTAAGCAAGAAAACTAGTCATCCACCAGTTCTCACAATTCACAAATGATCAAAAGCTTATTCTCATGGCTGATCCCTGTATTTTATAAAAATTATTGGTATTATAAGGTTATAAATCCATATATAAACCAAATCCAAGTCGAATTGGTGTGGATGCTCATGCTATGCCATGTGGCCTCTCTCTTCACCTTCCATCTTCTCCCAAATTTGAGTAGGAGCCTCTTGGCCCTCTCCAACTCCCAAATTCGACCTCTAAGATGCTCTATTCAGTCCTGAGATGTAATTATGTCAGTATTTCATCCTTCAGATCTGAATTGTGTCATAACTATCATAGAATCTCAATCTTTGTTGTCATAGATGTCATAAATGTAAGGGGAATCTAGCCAAGTGTCCATGAAACTCCCATTTGGCTCTTCCTCTCCCATGTAAGTTACAATTCATCCAAAATTCAACCTATGAAGTATATGGAAAATTATATTAACCTCATAATCTATCCCAAAACATTAGGCTTCCCATATATTCAAAATTACAAGAGGAGGATGTCATTTAACATAGGAATTCTAGCTTGAGTGGGCCCCATAGTCTCCATGTGTCTCCATTCTCCATAGCCATTTAATTTTTATCTTGTATTTATTTAATAAGCTATATTATTAAATATTTATCCTCTTCTAATGTTTAAACATCATTTATTATCCCCCTTATTCCAAATCTCAAAGCTTCCACCCCCAAGCTAGAAAACTAGTGATTTTCCACCTTGGCAATTATTTGACTTTTAGCATCCCTTTGACAACTTTCATGAATATGGAAAATATGAATTGTCCATTGTGACCCGATGTAAAATTTGGGACATTACAGGTACCAACTGATCCCATGAGTTAGCCTTTGAATATCAGAAAGGTTAACATTGGGACAGAAGAGAACCCAAAGTTTGCAAGTGTTGGGGACTATTGGGACAAGGAGACCATGGAAAAAATCACATACCTGCTACATGAATTTCAAGATATATTTCCAACAAAGTTCTCAGAAATGAAGTGGATACTGGGTGGTCTAGGAGAGATGAAGATTCTGTTAAAGCCAGATGGGAAACCAGTACGATAGAGGCCATATCGCCTGAATCCATGATACAACGAAAGAGTCAAGGCTGAACTTGATCGGATGATGGATGCTGGAATCATTGAGCCTGTAGAAGAATCAGAATCAATCAGTCCCATGGTGGTCCAAGACAAGAATATGGGTGAAGTTTGGATCTATGTCTACTTAATAAAATTCAATGATGCCTGTATGCATGACCCATTTCCGACCCCATTCACAGATGAAGTACTTGAAGGAGTAGGCGGTCAAGAAATGTACTCTTTCATAGATGGATTCTCTGGTTATCACCAGATCAGAATCGCAAAGGAAGATCGACATAAAACAACATTCGTTACGGAATGGGGCTGCTTCCAATACACGGTGATACCTTTTGGGCTGAAGAATGTGCCTGCAATCTTTTCTCGAGTTGTTGTTGTGGCATTTAGAGATTTAAATCAGAATTTCCTACAGGTGTATATGGATGATTGGACAGTATATGGCCTAATCAAGGATCATTTGGAAAACATTTGATTGATGCTGGAAAGGTGTCGACAGCATCAGATCACACTAAAATCCAAGAAGTACATATTTTGCACACCATTTGGGATACTGTTGGGTCACATTGTGTGTAAGCAAGGACTAATGGTTAATATTGCAAAGATAACGCTCATTTTGAGCCTGCCACCACCGACCAATGTAAAGATGCTCAAGGCGACGCTGGGACACACTAGGTACTATCACAAATTTATTAGAGGATATGTTGCAATTACTGCCCCGATGGAGAAACTACTGAAGAATGATGTTGTATTTATATGGAGCCCGGAATTCCAAAGTAGCTTCGACACGTTGAAGGCCAAGATGGCTTCAGCAGCAGTACTTGTATTTAAAAATTTGAACAAAGAGTTCCATGTGCATATTGATGCATCTTTGTTGTGCTAGGAGTAGTTCTCACGCAGCCAGGAGAAGGAGATCTGGATCACCCAATTGCATTTGCTAGTCGGAAGTTGTCATTCGTTGAGAGGACTTATATGAACACAGAGCACGAAGGTCTGACGATGGTCTATGCACTGCAAAAATTCAGGCATTACCTTTTAGGTGGCCACTTCAAGGTGTTTACTGACCACATTGCTTTAAAGTATCTGGTCAATAAGCCTATGTTGGGGGGAAGATATGTCACCGGTTACATCTCTTTCAGGAGTTTGATTTTGAAATAATTGTGAAGTCAGGTCGCTTGAATGTTGGCCCCGATCATTTATCTAGAATTGAGACAGGTGAAGAGCCTAATAATATTGAAGATGGACTACCCAATGTGCAGTTTTTCCAAGTTGACATAGAAGATGACCATTATGCTCCAATAATCCATTTTTTGGTGACAGGATTCACACCAGAAGAACTTTCCACAAGTCCAAAGAAGCAGTTGCTGATTAAATATTTTGATTATCAATTGATTGTCGGACACCTGTATAAGCTAGGACCAGATGAAATCTTGCGGCAATGTGTCCTACCACATGAACAAGGGCGGATATTAGCAGAAGCACTTGCAGGAGTCGTTGGGGGCACTATGGGGGTTGTGTAATGACAAGGAAGGTGCTTTGCATAGGTATTTGGTGGTCCACCATACATAATAATACAGAATTTTATGCGCAAAGCTGCGATGCCTGTCAACACACTGGGAAACTATCGCGGTGAGATGAGATGCCGCTAGTACTGCAGGTAACTTTGCAACCTTTCAATAAATGGGTTGTGGATTTTGTGGGTCCAATCAACCCACCTGGAAAAAAAATTGGTGCATGGTACATAATCATAGCAACTGACTACTTGACAAGATGGGCGGAGGTTTCCCTAGTTGTGGACTGCACTACTGCGACAACAGTAAGATTTCTATTTGATAACATTGTGACACGGTTCGGATACCCAAGAATTTTGATGAGTGACCAAGGTAACCATTTTATCAATCACACAGTAAAAGCACTGATGGAGGAGATGCATATATAACACAAGAAAAGTACACCATACCATCTACAGGAAAATGGAACTGTAGAAGCATTCAACAAAATATTGGAGCAAGCACTTACAAAGGTATGTAATGCTAACCGAGATGACTGGGATTTGAAGATTCCATCAGTGTTTTGGGCGTATCGCACCACCTGTAAAAGGTTGACAGGGCAAACACCGTTCAAATTGGTATATGGGAAAGAGGCCATCATGCCTATGGAGTACATCATTCCCAGTCTGTGCAATGCAGTAGCAACCGGCATGGATGATGACGCAGCATTAGAAGAGCTCACAACACATTTGCTATAGCTTGAAGAAGATCATTTTATTGTAGGATTCCATCAATGTGTCGAGAAGGATCAACAAAAGGTGTGGCGTGATAGCCATATCAAAAACAAATAGTTTCAGTAAGGAGATTTAGTGCTGCTCTACGACAGCAAGTTCTTGAAGCATCCAGGTAAGTTACAGATGCACTAGTTAAGTCCATATCTCATTAATTCTATTACCTCTGGGGGCGCAGTTTAGTTGCAGCAATTAAATGGGGCGGTGCTGCCAAATCTTCTGAATGGAAGTTGCTTGAAGCACTATCAAACGGGGAAAGAACCATGCAATGCCTGAGGCACTGCACAATGAAAAAAAGGTAGGATAGATAGAAATAGGAAGGGCACACTAGAAGGAAGGGGCTGCGCAAGAATAGGAGTCATTAGCATAGTTAGGTAGCCAGATCGCGACAGTCGCATGGCTGTGATTTAGTCAAATCAACAATAAATACAGGTAGTTAAAAGGAGTTAGTCGGTGACGCTTGTTGAAGTGACACACATTTATGGATGATCTGACCATTGGGTTGGTAGAATCGATGACAAATTTGGGTAATTAATGCAGGATTTAGTCATGATGACCATGGCTTATTTAATAATGATGAATGATGGATCGCCCACATGTTATAAGAAGGTGCTCGACACAGGTCAAAAGCACCATTGAGTTGAAATAAGTTGAATTGCAGAGATTGATTGAAGCAGATCTAATGTTGATGGCAGTGTGTGAGTTGTAGAGTGAAGTGGAGGGTGTGTGATAGCTAGACTAGTGAGGTGGATTGGTGCGGCATGCTGAGAAACCCCGACACTATGGAGATTTTGAGTGAGTGGGAATCACCAATTCGACCAACTTCCATTGTTGAATAATTCATGAGCATGCCACTCAGATCACCATCAATTCTGAGGGGAAAGCAGAAGGCCCGGAAGCCAATCTCCACACCACCATAGAAAAGGCAGATGAGAACTTCCATCCGGGCGCAAGGGGAAGGCACTACCCAAACGGGGCCCTCTAGCTCTGGATCTGTCGAATCAACGGTTCGCATCGGGGTTTATGTGAAGGATATTCAGTGGTACATTGCGCCCACCCAACTTGGTGTGAAGCCTCGGTGCTTAACCAAAAATCAGAAGTATCAGCTAAAAATGTCATCGCTGCCGAAAGGGATGGTGTGCACCACTAACATTGTCCCTGCATTGACGAAGATGAAGTACGAGGATCATGATCTGTTGCTGTGGAAGGATATAGCGGATGATCCCTATGAGTCATTGCCTTCGGTTGCAGGAGGACCGGTAATGCGTATTCCTCAGCCATGGGCACAAGGGCTAGATAAGTCTGGGTTGATAGAGCTCATCAACATGCCGCATTTTGGGTGGCTCAATAAAGCCAATGCGTGTGTCAAACAACTTTTGGCATGCTTCCATGGTAGAATGTTGTGTTTGGACACACCAATCACACTCACTATTGATTTGATTTCTGAGATTATGGGGTTTCTGAAGGATGGGCCTGACCCATCATAGTATTTCAAAGGACGAGATAATGATAAGAAACTAGCGGCATGGTTGAAGGAGAGGTGTGATTTACAGCGCGATGGAAAATCCCATTTCATAGACATCATTAACGACAGAGCGGTGCGTATTGGCACACGGATTTTGGCAAGTAAGATTGTCAGGAAGAATCACCACATTTAGTGCACTTCGTGGGTGATTGCATGTGCGCAAAAATGTGCCGAGGGAGTCCAAATGAATGGGTCCCTCTTTTTGTTGAACCAATTGACTGAGGACGTAGTCGTAGTTCAAGACAGGGAGCGGCCCTTCACTTATAGTTGGCTATTGATCTTAATTGCATTGATAGCTTGGATGGAGCCATAGGATTACCAAAGAATGATGGTTGAAGTTGTTGAGGTGTGAAAAGGCGCACGATATCAAAACTTGTGGTGGGTAGAGGAGCCCAATCGACAAGTAGATTACCGGATCCACTTTTGGGCCTATTGGGAGGAATTACAAGCAGCAGTGGTTAAAGTTCCAAGGTTATCAAACATAATAGCAATGAAATATCAACGGATTATGTGGTTCACCATCCGGCCACATACTATTCAGATCCAAGATAGGCGCAACCCTGACAAGGAATGGCTATCAATGGGCTATAAGCTAACAGATGAAGAATTGGAAATAGCAGTCCAGGATTAGCCTGCAGACTAGTGCGAACCAGTAAGCGTAGAAGAAGTATCAACAGGGCCACCAGCAGATTCCCCTGAAGAGCCTGTGTGCAAGGAATAGAGTCATCACAATTCCAACGAAGAATCATCAACAGACACTCTTGTGGACCTAAAGGCATAACGTATCTTTAAGGAGATAAGGATGAAGAGGAAAATGGAACAAGACACCAAGAGTAGTACTAGATCCACATTGGAAGAACAATTACAGAGGCTCATTAAGGCCATCGCGGACTCATCTGACGTTGTCGCAAAAGAAATGTGAAGGTCTTCCCAGGAAGGTTTTGCTGAGGTACACACCAATTTAGATTCCATATATAATGCTGTAGCAAGAAGAGGATTGGAAAGTGTGGTTGTGCAGGATTTCGCATCGATTAGCACTGAGCCGCAGGCCAGGAAGGTTCATGTTCCCCTGAATGCAATTGATGATGGACAAGAGGATGTCAACTCCTCACTGCAATAGCTGCAGAGCATTGCGTTGGACATCAACAAGCTATCGACTTAGACGCTAGTACACATGCAGTAGATCGCCAACCAGGAGTTGGAAGATAGACAAAAGGAGTTCAGCGACTAGTACTTACAATCACAAACTGAAGAAGAGGCAATAAAGAAGGAATTTGAGGAATTGCAATAGGTAAGGGAGCAATTGATAGCAAAAAAAGTGCAGGAGATCGCAGCATTGAAGACAGCATAGGAGGAACTGAAGACGATGACTGCTACAGAAATTACTGAATTAAAAGAGGAAATTGATTGCCTTGTTATTGAGAAGGTGTAGCTGTTCACAAGTCAAGGGCAGGTAGAAGAGGCCATTACAATGTCTGCTAGTACATCCACAAAAGCACAACAGAGCTGGATGCAGTCGCCAAGGCCAAGCGACTTAGAGAATTCATCATGCAACTCCTATTGAATGCTATGGTTTACCCAGATACACTGCTAGAGCATGTCACAGAATGGAAGAGTTCCATTGAAGAGATTGCGGCACAGTTTGATGAAATGGAGCAAGATGCAAAGAAGGTCACAGAGGAAACGACACAATTTTGGGGTAGTGTCGCTCAAGATGAGCAACTAGATCAACTCACCAAGCAGTTACAGGAAGCTGAGAAATAGTTAGCAACATTGAAGAATATGTTAAGGACAATGTTGCCAATTGTGTCTATCACACGATCTGCAGAACTAAAGGAGCTCCAGCAGCGAGTTGCAAAGGCAAAGGAGCGACAGCAAAAACACAATGACCAATTCGACGAGTTCCAAGAGATTGGAGTACAACTGTCGGGAAAAGCAGTCACTACACTACTAGTTGTGCAGGATAGCAAGAAAGAGGTTAATGCCAAGATAGTGGAGCACCCATTGAGGCAGGATAGCCTTACATGTCAGGGTGTTGCTAATAAAGTCAAAGCACAAGTCACAGAAATTTCTTAGCAATATGAAGACTTCAAGATTAAAATCAATGAGTACACTAAGTCCTCCTGATGTGGCTCGAGGATGAGCCACAAGACTGTGTTAGGGGCCTATTTGTAAGGGGTTGGGGTAAGTTGCACAGAATTGTGGATGTTATGCAAGCTCATAAGACACCACGCAAGAAGAAGATAGCGCGATAGGCAGAAGATAGACTACTTTTTATTATTTTGTGTCGCTTTTTGTACTTGTTGACCACTTTTTTTGGATATTGGTCATTTGTCTGTTAAATCAGTTAGGAGTTAGTTAGAAGTGGACCATGAATGTAAAGGTGTAAGCCTATATATAGAAAGAAGAATTGTGAATGAGGATATAGATCGATAGATAACTATGATAGAGATCAAGTTGATCATAGACAATTTTTGGGGTATGTTTTTTTATCTGAATGAAGAGATGAATTATTATATGTTTTGATATGTGGTTGATTGCGCAGAAGTAATATGATAAGATAGATGTTGACTTGAATCGTTGTTATCTTCTCTTTTTTCTTTCTTTCTATTCTTGCAAAATCAATGATACATGCTAAGTGAATCTGAAATATGGATCTATGATGCGATGTTTACTGTTTATGAATGTTGTTATATTTTAGATCTATTGCACACTAGTAGATCTGTTACAATTATGAATAAATGATGTGCAATGATGAATGGTTTTGTTGAAGAAGTTGATATGTTTTGGTCATTAAGGTGATGAATCATCGATGCCCTAATCCTCTTCTTCACTGTGGAAACTTGGTTTCATCAGCCCTCCCTTAAACATCTCGGGTGAAACCTCATCCGCTCTATGGTTGTTGCTGGACAAGGTAAAACATGTCTGGGTAGATGCTCAAGGAGATCGTTACGAGCCGAGTGTCGACAGAGTGGGACCCCTGTTGATTGGGTTTTGTTGGTTGAGGTTTGAGCCAACAAATGGTGTTGTTGACGGGACCTTGTTGAGACTAAGAGGAGGGGGTGTGGCATCCGACGCGACCAGAAATCCAAGATTGGTTTGACCAAAAGTTGCGACAATTTGCTGAAGCAAAAAATCAGAACCTTGGATTGACAACAGACAAGTGGTTGGAAATTTACATACATGATGGTCCTCATGAGTATTTCTTCTGTGATTTTCCCATTATACTGTACGAGTGGTTGGTGCAGCTTACATACAAGAAGACAAATTTCCAATGAGGAGAACAAACATCTTCGACCCCTGAATTGATCCAGGAACTGTAAGAAACTAACAACAAAGCATTGCAAGTTGTTGAGGTCTAGCTGGATAGTATCCTAGAAGGATATATCACTGAGTTTGCAGTCGACACTACCAAGTATTACAACGAAGCAGATAGGAAATTTTTCAACGAGCCCGGAGGTAGGTTCTTATGATCTCTACAGTTGTTAATTAAAATGCTTGTCTACGAAAAGGGTATATTGAAGATGCACCTAGAGTAGTAGAACTATGGTGTGCGTAGGCGATAGATACCATGACTAAAGGGGGGAGATGAATAGGAAGGTAAGGGGTAGATGGGTGAAATTTTTTACGAGAATGTGAGGGAAGCTAAGGAAGAAAGTGGTTGTACAAGGGGAGGAGCAATATTTTGACAAGAGAAGAGGGAGAGGACAAGCGAAGCTCCTGCTGTGATCAAAACGCAAAACCATGAAGGAAAACCACACAAGATGAAATGAACCTACAGTGACAAAGAGTACAACTAGACCCAGACTCCACCCAGGACAACAGTAAGATCAAACCCTAGTAGCATCATACACAAGCCTTCGTGCACCACTTCAAACTCAGGGAAAAACACAAATTCTACGTCGACTTTCCCGACGTTCCAACAGCAGTCTAACAGTAGATCAGCATCTGCAGGAAGAAGGCCTAGGATGACAGGTGACGACACAAAGTTACCAGTGTTCCACGAGAATGGAACTGACAATCCCAAGCAGTATTGGTTTCTTTGTGAGGCAGTATGGACTGTTAGACAAGCCATGGATGACGATGTCAAGAAGGGCCAACTAGTGACTACTCTTTGGGGTCATGTGCTAGATTGGTACATGAAATTTATACATGTTCCTACGAGGACCCCTGCAAAAATTTTGGGTGAATTTTTGAAGGGACTGATCGAAGAATTCCGAAAGCCTAAATCGAAGGCGTAATACATCACTGAGTTGAAAGAGATCAAGCAGTTTCTGAATGAGACTGTTTGGGACTTCAACCAAAGGTTTAAGACATTGATGGCATGAGTCAACATAAAGAGTGGTTTATCGCAGCCTTGATACCTCATATCTGACAACCACTGATGCAGCAAAAGATTGTGACACAGACAGAGGCTCTGGAGATTGCGATGAAGTTAGAAGCTTCACCTGTGGGGGAGAATGCAGTTGGCATGAATCAAATCCATACGCAGCTAGTAAATTTAATGCTTCAGTTATAAGACATCAAGAAGGAAAAAGAAGATCGAGATGATATTTGGTGCACTTGGTGTCATGTAGATGGACACACCAAATATAACTGCCTTAGTTTATGAAATTATCTAGTCTCAAGAGCACCGAACCCATTAAGTTGCGGCAGTGTACCATGGTGTTGCATATGTCAAGTTTATGGGCACTGACACAAAGAGTGTAGCTACATGCAGAAAATAGTGTCAAAACCATCCAACCTATATTTTTCCTTTTGTTCATCAGTGGGACATGAAGACAAAGACTGTCGCGCATATGATCTGCTGCAGGAAAGAACATATGATTCATACTTTGTGAAGGGCAAAGATCATCACCCAGTACAACAATCGCAGACGTAGCCTCAAATGGTAAACTCTCTACCTCAACTGCAGTATACACCAATGCCACAGATGCAATTTATACCATCGCAGCCACAGCCACAGTTTGCACCACAGCCACAATTTTCCCCGCAGCTGCAGCACAATCAAATGATGATGCCTTAGTCACAACCATAGTATGTTCAAGCTGCATAGTATGTGTTATGGAGAAAACTTCCTATGGCTTGGGGTACCACAACAGACAAAGTAACCACAGAAATCAATCCTTTCCTATATGTAAGAGAAACCAAACATATAACACTAAAGGATCTCGATACATACCTTATTCCGGACGGTTGATGTAGATCCCCGTTGAGCTTTTTCACTCTCGCTTGTATTGATAATTTTCTCTCTCAACATTCAACAAACAAGACAAGCATGCTATATATAATTGTGTTAGACCTACTCTAGCATATATAATCAATAACATCTAAGCATTTAAAAGAATCCATGGATTCAATACTCATCTAAATACACATTATTGGACAGGAAAAGATATTTCTATTAATATAAATCAGAAATTACAATAGTGACAACCTCTATCGGCACGTCTGCGAATCGGAGAAACTGAGTCCTCCACCTGGGCCTCCACCACTTCAATCCTCCATCTCTCGATAGCAAGCTCATAAGCAAAGGAAAGCTTGGGAAGAACACAAAGTTCTCCAAGGGACAAAGGTATGTAGACTCAAGTATAAGCTCCGGCAACAATGGACTATAGTTTTCTTGCTCTTCAATTCCTCCTCTTTTCAATGTATCCAAAGGGTTCCTTATATAGTGCTTCAATGGGGTAATGGAAGGTCAAATTTGAGCGATTTCAAGGCATATGGAAGGCCAAGAGACAAGTGACTCGAATCCACATCAAGGAAAACTCCAAAACTATTTGGCCTTTTGCACACATCCCGATGTACGCGGGTTTAAGGGTCAAATCCATGTATAAACGTGAGAATAGGTTTAAAAGTCGCGTATAGAAAATAATGCATGCTTTTAGGGATGATCTTGGAAACATCAAAGGTACAAAAATGGTCCATGTGGTCTAAAGAGTCTGCAGAGGGATAGGGAAGGCCATAAAGGTGTGATCCACCATGTGTGGTAAAATCAGCTGTAACAGTATGTTCAGCATCAGCTAAATCCCCTGCCGCAACAGATGGCTCAGTCGCAATATCAGCAACAAGGAGGATTTCATGGAGGAAGAGGAGGAAGAGGAGGAGGCTTTGAACAAGGAGTAAGACGAGGTTGCAGATCAATCCAGTGTTATAATTTTGGGGTATTTGGGTACTATCAGAGAGACTTCCCACACTTGTAGTGCTTGTGTACATATTGCACAGCGATCGATCATACTGTCGAAAACTTCCCATAGCTAATCACAAGATGGTAGGCTGGGAACGTTCCTCAGTTGTAGAGCATGAACCAGGTACATACTCAGAATCAACTGCAAAACTAGAGCCAGTTGCAGACCCAGAATCAAGTTCCAATCTAGAATCAGACTGTGAATCAACCTATGAACCCCCCATTGAACCAGAATCCACCGCTGACTTAGAATCCCCCAATGAACCAAAATCAAGGGCCAACGGTTGCGACAATATTAGCAGAGCCCAGAACAGTGGATGTTGAAGTTGTCATTATAACCCACGTAAGAGCCGCAACAAGAGAGGATGGGCCCCATCCATAGATTTGACTGGCAGGACAGAGGAAGGCATCGTTCAATATCGCAACAGAAAATGAGAAATTTTTTGGAGCTCGAGATGCGATTGGAAGAAATCTTGGTAAGTCACTTGTGTATGAAATTCCTCTCGCTTTTGATTCTACACTAGAGGAAGGACCATCATGGCAGCATGGTACCTTACAGCACTTATTTGAGATTTGCTTATCACTGGAAAGATACAAAGACGCTTTAGCTGAGATTGGAAATTTGTTGTGTCGCCCAGGTAAGGATTCCACGCTGAATTCTTTACATAAGAAAAAGACAGGAAAGGAAATGCGTATGAATATTCAGATTGGAGACTATGAAGTCAACTCAGTCATTCTGGATCTAGGGTCAGACACAAATATCCTAACAAAACAGACATGGGAAAATATGGGGTAGTTGACGTTGGGATGGTCCCCTGTGCAACTGCAATTAGCTAATCAGGAGAAGGTACAACTAATTGGATAGGTATCTAACCTAGTTGTAGATGTTGAACTTGTATGAGGACTCGTGTTGATTTCAACGTAATTGAATTTGTTAATGGTGAAGGCTCGTATCTCACACTGCTGGGAGTTGGATGGGCCAATGATAGCATGGAAATCATTAACTTCAAGAAGTGGATGATGACTTTTGAGAACCAAGATATTAGGATCATCACGCCTATGGATCCCAATGAAGGCAAGCGATACATTGAACCAGTAAAAGATGAAGATGTCAGGGGGTGGGATCATGCCTACAACATCTTTGAAGATTATATTCACCCCACTACTGATGGAGAACTTGGTTGTCACAACGCTAGTTCTGCATCTTCTAATTCTGAGGATGTGCTAGAAAATTGGCAAAATCGCATGCATGAGGTGTCATTTAGGAAGTGCGGTTTGATCATGCAGTCACTACGCCATGTCGCGACTGAGATTGTAGAATTACCGGTTTATGAAGGGATACCTAAAATTTATGTGTTCTTAATATAATTTGAAGAAAATGTCTCAGGACCGCAGCAATTGTTAGCAATGGAGGAAGCACTGAAGGCTACTCCATCACGTTGGTGGGCGACTCATTAAAAGACAATAACTGGATGGGAACAGTGTCGACACTTAATGACAGTTTGCTTCGGCAACATAGAGGTATACCATGTTGGGAAGTATGATGGACAGAATGACCCTAGCGGCCATTTGATAGAATGCCAAGCATTGTGGGCATCGCGACCAAAGGATGAATGGTTCCATGCCTTTATTCACACCCTGGATGAAATTCCAAGATCCTGGTGTGTATCAGCGGAGATACACAGGCACACAACCACTTGGGAGGAGCTGACGGATTGATTTGCACAGACCTTTAGTTTTTGAGACGTTAATCTTGATGTTAACAATGCACTTCAGATCATTCGGGACATGGTTCTAAAAGTTGTACCAGTCGCATACCCTATGGATCCACATGCGCAGTGCCACATGTAGTCGATAATGGAATGCTATAACATGTCTAGTGAACCTAAAGATGATGATGAGCTATGGAATATCAATATTCTAGAGACAGAAGGAAGTAGGGATGTTGTAGCACCAGAGCTACCAACTGATCCCATGAGTCGGTCGTTGAAGATCAGAAAGGTTAACATTGGGACATAAGAGAACCCAAAGTTCGCAAGTGTTGGGGACTATTGGGATGAGGAGACCATGGAAAAAATCACAGACTTGCTACATGAATTTCAAGATCTCTTTCCAACAAAGTTCTTAGAAATGAAGGGGATACTCGGTGATCTAGGAGAGATGAAGATTCTGTTAAATCCAGACGTGAAAGCAGTACGACAGAGGCCATATCGCTTGAATCCATGATAAAAAGAAAGAGTCAAGGCTGAACTTGACCGGATGTTGGATGCTGGAATCATTGAGCTTGTAGAAGAATCATAATGGATCAGTCCCTTGGTGGTCCAAGACAAGAAAACGGGTAAAGTTCGGATCTATGTCGACTTAAAAAAATTGAATGATTCCTATATGCATGACCCATTTTCGACCCCATTCATAAATGAAGTACTTGAAGGAGTAGGCGATCAAGAAATGTACTCTTTCACAAATGGATTCTCTAGTTATCACCAGATCATAATCGCAAAGGAAGATCGACATAAAACAACATTCATTATGGAATGGGGTTGCTTCCAATACATGGTGATGCCTTTTGGGATGAAGAATGTGCCTACAATCTTTTCTCCAGTTGTTGTCGTGAAATTTAAAGATTTCATTCAGAAGTTCCTACAGGTGTATATGGATGATTGGACAATATACAGCCTAATCAAGGATCATTTGGCAAACCTTAGACTGATGCTCGAAAGGTGTCAACAGCATGAGATTGCGTTGAACTCCAACAAGTGCATTTTTTGCGCACCATTTGGGATACTGTTGGGTCACATTTTGTGCAAGAAAGGACTACTGGTTGATCTTGCAAAGATAGCACTAATTTTGAGCTTGCCACCACCAACCAATGTAAATATTCTCAGGGCGACGCTAAGGCACACTGGGTACTATACCAAATTTATTAGAGGATATGCTGCAATTACTGTCCCGATGGAGAAACTACTAAAGAAGGATGTTGTCTTTATATCGAGCCCTGAATGCCAAAGAAGCTTCGACACGCTGAAGGCCAAGATGGCATCAGCACCAATACTTGTATTCCCATATTAGAACAAAGAGTTCCACATGCATGTTGATGCATCTTCTATTGTGCTAGGAGTAGTGTTCGTGCATCCAGGAGAAGAGATCTAGATCACCCAATTGCTTTCGCTCGTTGGAAGTTGTCATTCCTTGAGAGGAATTATACAACCACAGAGACCGAAGGTCTGGCGATGGTCTATGCACTGCAAAAATTCAGGAATTACCTTTTAGGTGGCCACTTTAAGATGTTTGCTGACCACTTTGCTTTAAAGTATTTGGTCAATAAGCCTATGTTGGGGGGGAATATATGCCGCTGGTTACTTCTCTTTCGGGAGTTTAATTTTGAAATAATTGTGAAGTCAGGTCGCTTGAATGTTGGCCCCGATCATTTATCCAAAATTGAGACAGGCGAAGAGCCTACTGATATTGAAGATGGACTACCCGATGCGCAGTTATTCCGAGTTGACATGGAAGATGACCATTATGCTTGAATAATCCAGTTTTTTGTGACAGAAGTCACACCAGAAGGACTTTCCACAAGTAAAAAGAAGCAGTTGGTGGTTAAAGCTTCTGATTATTAGTTGATTACCGAACACCTGTATCAGCTGGGACTAGATGAAATCTTGCAACGATGTGTCATACCACATGAACAAGGGAATATCTTAACAGAAGCACATGCGGGAGTCATTGGGGGCCACTACAAGGGTCATGCAACAGCAAGGAAGGTGCTTCGCGCAGATCTTTGGTGGCCCACCATACATAATGATGTGGCAGATTATGCACGAAACTGCGATGCCTGTCAATGCACTGGGAAACCATCGCGGCAAGATGAGATGTCACTAGTACTGCAAGTAACTTTGAAACCTTTCAATAAATGGGCTATGGATTTTGTGTGTCCAATCAACCCACCTAGGAAAAGAACTGGTGCGCAGTACATAATCACAGCAACAGACTACTTGACAACATGGGTGGAGGCTGCCCCAGTTGTGGACTGTGGTGCTGCGACAACGACAAGATTTCTATTTGATGACATTGTGACATGGTTCGGATGCCCAAGAATATTGATGAGTGACCAAGGCAACCATTTTATCAATCGCACAGTAAAATCACTAACAGAGGAGCTGCAGATACAACACAATAAAACTACACCATATCATTTGCAGGAAAACACTACTGTAGAAGCATTCAACAAAATCTTGGAGCATGCACTTACAAAGGTATGTATTGCTAACCGAGATGACTGGGATTTGAAGATCCCATCAGTGTTGTGGGCATATCATACCACCTACAAAAGGTTGACGGGGAAAACACCGTTCAAATTGGTATATGGGCAAGAGGCAGTCATGCCTATAGAGTACATCGTTCCTAGTCTGCGCATTGCAGCAGCAACCAGCATGGATGATGACGCAGCATTAGAAGAGTGTGCAACACAATTGCTACAACTTGAAGAAGATCATTTTATTGCAGGATTCCATCAATGTGTTGAGAAGGATCAACAAAAGGCGTGGCATGATCGCCATATAAAAAACAAACAGTTTCAGCAAGGAGATTTAGTGTTGCTCTACGACAACAAGTTCTTGAAGAATCCAAGTAAGTTACAAATGCACTGGTTAGGTCCATATCTCATTAATTCTATTACCTCTGGGGGCGCAGATTAGTTGCAGCATTTAAATGGGGTGATGCTTCCAAAGCTTGTGAATGGAAGCTGCTTAAAGCCCTATTGGACGGGGAAATAACCGCGCAATGCCTAAGGCACTGCACAATGGAAAAAAAGGGGTAGGATAGATATAAAGAGGAAGAGAGCGCCAGAAGGAAGGGGCTACAAAGGAATAGGAGTCATTAGCACAATTAGGTAGCCAGACCGCAACAGTCGTAGGGCTGCGATTTAGTCAAATCAACAATAAATGCGGGTAGTTAAAATCAATTAGCCGACGACGCTTGTTGAAGAGACGCGCATTTATGGATGATCTTACCGTTGGGTTGGCAGAATTGACGACATATTTGGGTAATTAATGCAAGATTTAGTCATGATGACAGTGGCTTATTTAATAATGATGAATGATGGATTGCTCGCATGTTATAAGAAGGTGCTCGACGCAGGTCGAAAGCACCATTGAGCTGAATTAAGTTGAATTACAGAGAGTGATTGAAGCAGAGCTATTGTTGAGGGCAGTGTGTGAGTTGTAGAGTGAAGCAGAGGGTGTGTGATAGCTAGACTAGTGAGGTGGATTGGTGCGGCATGCTGAGCAACCCTGACACTGTGGAGATTTTGGGTGAGCGGGAATCACCGGTTCGACCAACTGCCATTATTGAAGAAGTCAAGAGCATGCCACTCGAATCATCATCAATTATGAGGGGAAAGCAGAAGGCCCAGAAGCCAAGCTCCATGCCACCACAAAAGAGGTAGATGAGAACTTCCATCCGAGCGCAAGGGGGGGTACTTCCCAGATGGGGCCTATAGCAGGGATTTCTCCTTGCTACAGGGGCGGGAATGGCTCCCTTCAGTCTATAGGATGGAAGGGTAAGTTCATGCGTGTGGAAAATGCAGAAAAGGAAAGCAAAACTGAAAGGAAAGCAAATGGATAAGAAATGGCTGTGAGCCCCTCTGCAAACAATGTTACAGCTTCACTCAGAGAACTTGCAAACAACTATTAAATAGAAATAAACCTGCAAAACAAGATAAGAAGCAAACCTTCAAACAAATATTGGTTAGAAACAACTAAGCTACTAAAGCAAATACATAAGCAAAACTAGGTTATACCTCTCCTTTGGTGAAATGGGCCACCATGCCCTGGCTGGAAGAAGCGCCTCCCTATCTCACTCAGCAATGGAGGAGCTATGGCTCAATGGGGAAGATGAGTGGAAGAGAGGGGGATGTGGGTGGTTTTAGAGGCAAAGAGTCTCAAGGCATCCACGGGCAGCATAATAGTATGCAAGAGAGGAGTTGTTTAAGAGTGACCCCCACCCCTCCTTTTATAGATTTTTTGGGAACTTTTAGGGTTTTAAGCCCTTGGTCAGGGCTTTAGCCCCTTTTTGGGCTTTAAGCCCCTTCCGCCCTAACTTTAGCTCCTTTTAGGGTATTAGGCTCCTTTGAGGAGTTGTAGCCCCTTTTTGGAGGCTTTAGCCAATAGAAGAGTTATTTAGGCTCCTTTTGGGGTTTTTAAGCCCTTTTACTCATTTTTAAGCCTTTTTTAGGGTGTGGGGGTCTAATGGGGTGTTGCGAGGGTTGTGAATGGGTGTCCTTGGGTGGTGTAGGCCATGTAGAGCTGAGTGAGGGATTTTTTGGGTTAACAAATTCCCCCCTGATGTGTGAGGGCAAGACCTCATCGTATGGCCGATGGACATCATAGGATTTGTTGCATAGAGGTGGTGCTTCCGGGGCTGGGGCATGGTGGATTTTGGTTTTTGTATTAATATGGTTCCCATCAATGGGTGAGATACAAATAATGTGTGACATGTACATGGACGAGGCGGGCATTCCCATGCTTGTGACAATGTCAAAAGAATAATTTGATATATGCTCTAAAATACAAGAGCCGATCATATACAACTGATGGTACATAATGGTTGCCTCAATGTGAGGCTGAATACAATATTGATCTAAAGAGCTGCTACATTGGACCCATGGCATTCTCATGGAATGCTATATCTTCATGACTGACAGCCTATTGGATCTGGGATGGTACATAGCTGTATGGACTCACTGATTGAGAGTCAGAGTCTCTATGGTACAAGTATGCTACATCAATCATAAATCTATGTAGAAGCACTAGTGGGGCTTCTGAACACTGTCTCCAACGCAACCCAGAAATCACAAGAGACATAACCTATTTAGGTCCCTGGAATAGACTCATCAATGTGCTAGAGTCAGGTGACATCCGAGGTCTTTGACCAAATACTACATGGACCAAACCCTATACGAATCTCAACGGTGCGATGATGTAGTTGGAGTCGAGCACGTGAGAGACAACCATCCCAAGAGGCACTAAGGACTCCTCTCAAGTGGTCCAAGGAACTCATTAATGAGGTTAATGAAACCAAGATACAAGGACCTCTAGGTCTATCCTCTAGAATATATCTGTTGTCGTCGACAGAGGGAGACCTACCTCTAGTCAAGGCAATGGTGTTTCCTTGACTAGAAGCACGAGGGAGATAACCGAAAGGTGTGAGACAATCTGCGGACTGACCCACTGAATGGGGGGGGGAGGGGGAGGGAAAGAGATGAACAGGGGCAAGGGGAGTATAGTAAACTCAAACTTCCTTTGTTCATAGTATGACAGTAGGGTAGACCAGGCAGCAAATGAAACTAACTCATGGGAATGGGATCATAGCTGTAATACCAGGAATGTCACTGCAGATGGGAAATACTTGGAGGAGGTGGACACTTTTGATATTGATGGGATCCAAGGAAGACACATTGCAGAGTAATTTGAACAAAGGCGACCTAATGTGGGAATGATGCCAAACTATTTTCTGTGGGGAGGTGTCTAGGGACACCATTGTGGTACGATCTCATGGATTTTTGGCCAGCCCGAGAAAGTAAATGCTCGATGGTGCTTTCAATTTTAGAGAGTCCGAAAGAACGAAGAAGACTCCAGTGGGGGCTCTTTTTCATTGGTAGTCTCCTGTGCCCAAAAAAGGATAAAAGTATACATAGGAGAGCTCACCCATCCTGTAGGGGATGAGAGACTTCTTTACCGTTGGTAGTCCAATCAGGATGAAAAAGGTTAAACCTGTACTGACTAGACGGTCATTCAAATACTTTTACGAGCATGAACAAAACAAAGTTTGCTCGGTAATTTTTTCTTGATGAGAAGGCTGTAAAAGAGCTTAACGACAACCTGTAGTGAGCTTTTTCGTAAGGTGTGGTCACTCTGCCCAAGAAAGCATAAAAGTATGCAGAGGGGAATGGTCTTGGATTGAGTGTGCTAAGGAGGTCCTTTTCAATTGATGGTCTACATGGTTCACAAAAGGAGGTAAATGAGATGATGTAGATGCCCTTTCCTATACTTTAGCGAGCGGGAAAGGAACCAGCTGCGCTTGGCTATCTTTTCATTGTTTTAAGGAGTCAGAAAAGAGCTTAAACTAAACTCCAGTACAGTCACCTAATTGCGGTGGCATAGGCGGTGCCCCATGTCGGGACAATGGACAGTGGTCCAAAGGTCATCCGCGCAGTATGGACGAAGTAGAAGGCTCTCAAACATACCAATACATGCGCGGGATAGATCGTGGCAGAGGCTCGCGAGTCAGCGCGGCGGAGGCATGCAAACCGAGGTGGCTCTCAAACGGAGGTCAGGAGAGCGTGTGTGAGTTGCGATGGACGAACTTGACTACATGCGATGTGAGTGCAAGTCCGGGGGCACTTATATGCCAAATACGTGCAATAAAAATAAATCATTTTATGGACAATGGTCCATAGGTCCGCATGAGGTGTGGTGGATGAAATAGCTAGCTATGTGTTAAAATAAAAAAAAACAAGAAGAAAAATGGTAACCCTTAACGGGCGGTGGCTCGAAAACCCACATGAGTAGTGGTAGGAAAGAGTGATACAAGTACACGTCCGCAAACACTTGCATCTCCATTTGATCTGCTACACTATTGAGGTTTCTGGGAACATGTGTGAATGTGATAGACTCAAATGCTCTAACCATCTGTTTAGTGCGCAAGAATTTTCTAAAGAGGTATGGATCACATACCTAATAATAATTGTTCAACTGAGAAACAAGCAGCAGGGAGTCTAAGAAGACATCGAGATGGTAAATGCCTAACTGGAGAGCGATGGCCAAGAGGCCATTAACACCATCGTATTCAGCCTGGTTGTTGGTCACATTGCCCACGCATATTCCGTCGATATGGATCAACTCGCGCGACGGGGAGTAGATGACACATGCAGTCGATGCAAGGTTTGGAGACCATCTGCTTGCTCCATCAGCAAACCCAATATACCGGTTTGAGGTGTGCTCCATCTGGAGCAGTGAAAGGAAACGATACATAAGACTCATTTTTGAAAAATGTGTAAAACAAAAAAGGAGAAAGACTATATTACAAGCTGTACTGTCGTCACTCAAAGGGGTGACGTTAGACAAAAATTCGTTTAGACTTTCAGGGGATCAGCGATCATTCCTTTGTGTGACACGATGAACCCTGGGAGATGGCCCGTTGGGACACAGAAAAAACACTTGAAAGGGTTTAAGTGGATTTCGCACTTGCGACATCATAGGAAGACTTGTCGCAGGTCGTCCTTGTGCTGTGTTTGCTTTTGCGACTGTGCAATGAGGTTGTTGAAACGAACCAACATGATGTGAACGAGGTCATGGAAGCAGTGTGTCATGGCGCGCTGGAAGGTGGATCCATCTTTTTTCAGGCCAAAGGGCATGACTCGATACGCGAATGTGCCCCATGGGGTTGTGAATGTCATCTTATAATGGTCTTCTTTCCAGATCTAGATTTGATTATATCCGAAAAATCCATCCATAAAGGAAAAGGCCTCATGTTCGGCGCATGCATCGATGATCTGATCGATGAAGGGTGTTGGTAAGTTGTCTTTGGGACATGCCCCATTGAGGTCATAGAAGTTTGTGCAAATGCGAATGGTACCCTATTTTTTATTCATGGGAACATGATTAGAAACCTAAGTGGTGTAAGCTATGAGGTAAATGAAGCCGGCTGTGTGCAGCTTCTCTATCTTGGCTTTGATTGCGGCCACTTTGGAAGGATGGATGGGCTATTGCTTTTGCCATACTGGGGCCACATCGGGCCATGTGTCAATGTGGTGTTCCACGATGGATGGATCTAAGACGGGTGTTTCAATGTACGACTAGGTGAAGATGTCGTGGAATTCTTGGAAGAGAGATTTGTAGGTAGCAACCTCTTCCGAGGAGCAAGATGCCCCCAGCATGATTTCTTCAACAATATCAGGATTGGTTGAGATGTTGATTTTGACGGTGGGTGAGATGTTGGCCATGTTCCCTTCTTCGAAGGCGTCTGGTGATGGGGTTCTTGAACCAGTCGACTTTCCCATGGATGAAATCTTTGTTCTCCATAGAAAACTGGTCAGACTGTGACACAAGATCTTTGGGGAGGAAGAACGAGTGATGGTGCATGTCATCCCATGGGTATTCTGGGGTGGTCAGAGCTTCAAGTATCTCCTCATCATTGCTGAAGCAACAAAGAGACAGGTCTGATGGACCGTCGTTGGAGGTGGAGATAAGCGGGTCAGTTGAACTGGACATCATGTAAATGGACATGGTGTCTGAAGAAGGCGATGGGGGGTGAACTTCTTCAATCAAGGTGATCTCAGACTCAAGGGAATGTTGACGAAGGTTGGCTAACGTGATTCTAAACTCAGGAAAGTCTTAGCAATGGTGAGAGTAGTGTCCATACAATCCGCAAAGGGTGCAAGCATGGTTTGTTCTCAATGCCTTGTTTCTGACTATCGACGCGGTTGGGAGTTCAACCATGGGGAGGTTTTTGTTTGTATCCATGGCAACCAAATGCGCGCAGATCATTGGGATTTCAGGGCAATTCTGAGTTGGATGGCCCTGCCACTCGCAGACGACGTAGGGTGGGACTTGTCGCGGCTCTGTGGTAGCTTTTGCATTCTTACCCTTGACCCTTTTCGGGTGAGGCAGTGCGGGTGCGGATGCGGTGGTTGGTTTTTGCGGACCGAGTGGGGGATGGGACTCAACCGCAATGGGTTGCACCGGGGTTAAGACCACCTGGGGCATTGGTGGTTGGGCTGGTGGATCAAGACACCACACCGAAATTCCCAATGTAAAGTTAAGTAGGCTTAAGGTGGCCATTACCGGCTTGCTCATGACGTCAGGCAGGGGAAAGAGGAAGGGAATCGTATGGACTGGAGATGAGCCCAGATAACTCCCTGATGGTTGCATGTGGGGATGTGGTTGTGGTTGCAGCTACGCAAAATGCTGCTGCTGTGGATGATGTTGTGGTTGTTGTTGGTGTTGCGGCTACGGACGATGTTGTGGTTGGGGTTGGGGCTGCGGTTGCGCTTGTTGTTTAGGTGCAGCGGTGCTGGATGAGACCATGCACAAGTCTGCAGTCTCATTTTTTGTCAGTGGCAGTGACGCTAAGGGGAAATGAGTCATCATGGTGGTATCAACAAACAACCCAGGGCCCTCATTCAACAATGGGGAGGCTAGTGTGTTGTCAACCGTAGTGTTGATTGGAGGGATGACATTGGCATGTGTGGTCGTCTCTTGTGGCTCAATGGTGGTGATGGTAGGGATAACGTTGGCGGGTGCAGTTAACCCTTGCGGATCGTGATAAGTGAGTTGATCAACTGTCATGATCTTCCCTTCGTGGGGGAACATCATGAGATGGAAGACAGTTGATGCAACCGCTCTCATGGCGTACATACAACTTCTTCCGAGGAGAAGGTTATAGTCCAGTTCATTGTTGACAACCTCTATGTCAATCAGAATTGTCTTCCCGGTTAATGTGATGGGGACATGGGGGAAGATTCCTTGGGCTTTAGTGGGATGGCCATCATAAGCCCATAGAGATGTGGAGGATGGTTGCAGAATTGGTGATCCAAGTTTATACCAAAGTAGGGTAGACATGACGCACGTAGATGCCCCCTCATCTACTATGCATCGGTGCACAACCAAATTCTGGATAGACACCGGGATTTGGAAGGCGATGGTGGATGGCATGCACGGTTCTCCATTCTCCGTGTCGAATGTGATCAACTTGGAGTTGGAGGGGTCTACGTCCCCAAGGGCAGCTAGTAACGCTTTCCGCTGCGTTGGGCATGTTCTGAGTACCTCCAGAGCGGACATGGCCGTTGGTGTTTGGGCCAAATCATCCACAATGCTATAGCTGACAGCAACTCTAACTGTGGCATTATTGGCCACTCGGCGTATGGGGGGGCGGGGGAAAGGGGGTAACTGAAGAGGTGCATTGACTGATTTGTACATAGATGTCGTTGATGTGTCAACGGGTTCGACGGTGGTACTGTACTGATTACGTTGGGTTTGTAGGTTAACCTCTTCAGTCGTCATGGCTAGCAGGTGGTGGACACCTGTTTCTGCCGTGGGAGGTGCCCCCAAAGTGTTGGGGTTGGATTGGGGAGGGGGAACAGTTGTCACCAATCCTTGGACTGGTAGTGGGTTTTGAAGCACCATGGGAGGAGGTCCTTGTGGTGTCGGATTGGGTTGGGCTTGGTTCGTAGCATTGGTGGCCTATTGGGCCTCATTCTGAATGGCCTGCTTAGCGCGGCCCATGAGGGGACACTCGAATGTGTAGTGCCCATAGACTTCACAGAGTGCGCATGGGTGGTTTGTGCACAATGGGGTGTTGCGTCTAGGAGCATTTGGTTGTGGGGGGTTTTGGGCGGGTCGATTTGCTGCGGTATTGTTGGTAGGATTTGGTTGTTGACCGCCTCCCTGCGTTTGGTTATTAGCTTGGTTCCAAGGCTGATTATTTCTAGCTTGCCCTTGTTGATTGTTGGGGCAGGCTAGTTGTGATGGTTTTGTTATGCAAATACTTGTCCCAATGGAGTGGGTTGAGTAGGGGCGGGGGCATGAACCGCTTGCACTGGTGGTGCATAATAAATTTGGGTGGGCTGCGGTGCCACAAATGTGGGCATTTGTCTCGCGTACTGCTGTGTTGGCCATGCCAAGGCCTGAGCCTGTTGCGGTGGCACAGGTTGTGCATAGGAAGTTGTTGCTCCAGACTAGGACATCATTTTGGCATAGTGTGGAGTTTGGTTTTGGTAAGCAACACAAGTAGTGTTGCTTGGTTGTGGTGGAACTACAGGTGGTGTTGGACGGTACTGTGGCTGTTGGGAGACCGAGCCGATGATGTCATCTACAGCATGAGATGCCCCCAGTGCATCCCAGTAGGAGGTACACAGATGGGGAGCGTCTAGAATGATGGTGTACAGGTATCCAGACTAAGCGTAGATTAGGTCAAACTATTGGGCTTTTAGTATGGCCTCCTCTTTGGATTGGGGACGTTACGATAAGACGTCCTTTGCTATGGGTGGGAGCAATATTTTGAGCAACCAATCCAAGAAGATCCTGTCGTCAAGTTGAATTTTACA
This sequence comes from Pseudotsuga menziesii, assembly GCA_001517045.1. Taxonomy (NCBI): domain Eukaryota; kingdom Viridiplantae; phylum Streptophyta; class Pinopsida; order Pinales; family Pinaceae; genus Pseudotsuga; species Pseudotsuga menziesii. The sequence goes on along the minus strand of LPNX010214608.1, from coordinate 151,396 downwards.
TAAACTGCGACGTCACCGCCACTCATGGATGTGGTCGGTTATATGTGTCGCAGTGCTCTGGCGGCAAGATAACAGGATCTCCACCCCTTCGTCATATCTGACGGGGAGTTGGAAATACTGGAGGAACATGCAGTTAAGGAGTTGAAATATGGGTACTTGGCTTGCGGTAGCTCAATGTACCATTTGGCTGCTGCCCCTATGAGGGTGCGTTGGAATAGTCTTAACCTGATCGAGTCGTCTACGATGTTGTTTGACGAGCACCATAGATGGAATGTCATGATGTGGTTTTGGGGACATTCCCCTGCCTTGCCTTCAAACTTGGGAATGTCTGATGGCAGCTTGGTTGGCATGGGAGGCCAAAAAGCTTGATGGCAGATGGGGTCATTTGTCAATCGAGCCAAATCAGGCAAGTTAAGATGAGCCATGAAAGGCATATTTGACCCCAGGTTGATGTGAGATGGGGGAGGTATGGTGGTGGGGTTTGCAGGTGCATAATGTACCTGCATAGGTGGGGTGATGGTGGTGCCATTGTGGATGGGCCAATGCCCCCAAGTGTAATGTGAAGGACAATGTGAATGGAAGGGCCACTGCCCCCATGTGTGACAGGAGAGGCAGTGTATGTGGAAGGGGCACTTCCCCCTTGTGTGACAGAAGGGGCAGCGTATGTGGAAGGTCCACTGCTTGGAAGTGTTACAGGTGGGATAGCCTGGGTGGTTACTATGGGTGGTGGCAGCTGACTAATGATAGTTTGCATGACTATGTTGGGGCCACCTGTAGGGTTGTTGGTGATTATTTGTGGTGTGGACATGGGTCCACTAGCTATGGTTATGCCGAAAAATGGATCCGGGTTGGCACTAGCCATGGGGCTTGATGGTGCAGTATGCAAATCTGGTTAAGACTGATATGGGTCTGAATCTGAATCAGAGGTTGTGTGGCCTTCTGATGGTAGTGGGAGGTTGTTGAGAATGGTCTCGACGGTGTCGGTTCAATGTCCTGAACTGTGGTTGTTGGCCTCTTAGGCGTGAGGAAGAGCGTGGGGGATCAATTGTGTTAGATGTTTATCAAACTGGTGGGAATGATTTTTTGGACCCCGGTTTCAATGGCTTCCTATTGGCTATAGGTGGTCACTCGGCCACCAAGACTGCCAGAAGACAATGCTTGGATTTTTCCTCACGGGCGTTCTACTCAATCGGTGGGGGTCGTTGCTCGTTTCACTTGGCAATTTCTCTCAGCGGCCAGCTACTTTGGGGTTCCCGTGGTACTCCTCACATTGATTTTCTGGGCTGATCCCAAGTACTTCCCATGGTTAAGGAGGTCAAGGACTTATGTCCTCAAAGACTGCAGATTTTTGAACTTAGTGTAAATTAATTAATTTTAGTGGCTTTCTCAGCGTCATGAACTGAGTGGGGTTGATAAAGTGGTATGGTGTATATGTCTTGTTGTTTTTCTGTTATTTGGTGGCTGCAAATGGTTTATGAATTCATCGTATTGTGGTAGAGTTCATATCATTGTAAATAAAAGCAATAAATAATCAGAAATGTTGTAGACAGATACAATTTTTACCCTGAATGTGACAGCCTAACTAGGTGGCTACCTTACACCTATATTCTTCTTCCACCAAGAGAAGGTGTTGGGCTCTCAACATAATGCGACTAAGCCCATCCGTAGATCCACAGGTCACCTCCCAGATGCAAGGTTGGTCAACAGGGAGGATGCTTAGCGCCGTGAGAAGCCCTCCTTCTCTACCCCCTCTACCTTCCAGGTCATCCATTTTTAATGGTTTAGAACAATATTGGGTGAAGGACCTATTACTATACAAGTTGTGCCCTTCGTCATATCCCAAAATACCCCGGAGGTTGATGACTGGGTAGAGGAGGAAGGGTAAGCAAGACTGTTAATTTTATGTCAATTTTAGTTAAGCTACATTCATTAAGCCATTAAGAATTGTTTTGAATTTACACTTTGTTTGTACATGAAATTGCAGTAAATTAAAATAGAAACAGAAATAGAACTACTGTGCTAGACAGAGGCGGCTGAGCGGCACTGACAATCTGTAGTAAACTAAAAATTAACTTCTGAGTGACATACCGCACGTTTCGGGACAAATGTGACGAGGGGGTCACCAAATTTTTGTGGAAACAGGTGAGGGGGTCGCACAGATTTCACAGACAGAAGTGGTCTGCCTTTCTGAGTGAAGTCGCACCTTTTAGGGGAAAAAGGGCGACCTGGTCACGCCTGTGAGGCCTAAAAGAGCGACCTCATCCCCTGTTCAGGCTTGATAAGTGCGACCTGCTCCAGATTTGGGGTTTTTCTGATCCTGAGTCAGATCCGGCCGACAGTAACTTGTACTGTGGCCAAACAAACTCGGATTTTCCTTCCAGAGGCTTCGACAACAATAAAAACAAAAAATAAATAGGATCTAAACTAGATTTGACAAGAAATTTTAAAACTAGGGAATAAACTAAAAAAACTTGAAATTTCAAAAAATTGAACCAAAGATACTGTGGGATCGACCTGGTATGGTCGCCAGTTCTGTAGCAAGGATTTCTCCTTGCTACAGGGGCAGGAATGGCTCCCTTTCGTCTATAGGACGGAAGGGTAGGTTCCTGCATGTGGAAAATGCAGAAAAGGAAAATAAAAATTAAAGGAAAGCAAATGGACAAGAAATGGCCATGAGCCCCTCTGCAAACAAGGTTACGGCTTCGCTCAGAGAACCTGCAAACAACTATTAAACAAAAATAAACCTTCAAAACAAGATAAGAAGCAAACCTGCAAACAAATATTGGCTAGAAACAAATAAGATACTAAAGCAAATACATAAGCAAAACTAGGTTATACCTCTCCTTTGGTGAAATGGGCCACCATGCCCTGGCTAGAAGAAGCGCCTCCCTATCTCACTCAGCAATGGAGGAGCTATGGATCAATGGGGAAGATGAGTGGAAGAGAGGGGGATGTGGGTGGCTTGAGAGGCAAAGAGTATCAAGGCATCCACGGGAAGCATAATAGTATGCAAGAGAGGAGTTGTTTGAGAGTGACCCCCACCCCTCCTTTTATAGCTTTTTTGAGGACTTTTAGGGTTTTAAGCCCTTGGTCAAGGCTTTAGCCCCTTTTTTGGGATTTTAGCCCCTTCCGCCCTAACTTAGCTCATTTTAGGGTTTTAGGCTCCTTTGAGGGGTTTTAGCCCCTTTTTGGAGGCTTTACCCCCTAGGAGAGTTATTTAGGCTCCTTTTTGGGGTTTTTAAGCCCTTTTACTCATTTTTAAGCCTTTTTGAGGGTGTGGGGGTCTAATGAGGTGTTACGAGGGTCGTGAATGGGTGTTCTTGGGTGGTGTAGGCCATGTAGAGCTAAGTGAGGGATTTTTTTGGTTAACAGAGCCCTCTAGCTCCGAAACTGTTGAATCAACGGTTAGCATCAGGGTTTCTGTGAAGGATATTCCAGGGTACATTGCACCCACCCGACTTGGTGCGAAGCCTTGGGGCTTAACCAAAAATCAGAAGTATCAGCTGAAAATGTTGCTACTACCGAAAGGGATGGTGTGCACCACTAACATTGTCCCTGCATTGATGAAGATGAAGTACAAGGATCATGATCTGTTGTTGTGGAAGGATGTAGCAGATGAGCTCTATGAGTCAATGCCTTCGATCGCAGGAGGACCGGTAGTGCATATTCCTCATCGATAGGCGCAAGGGATGGATAAGTTTGGGTTGTTGGGGCTCATCAACATGTCGCATTTTAGGTTGTTGAATGAAGCCAATGCGTACATTAAAGGAGATGTATGATTTGCAGCGCAATGGCGGAGCCTATCGCATCGAAAACATTAATGACAGAGTAGTGTGTATTGGCAAACGAATTTTGGCAAGTAAGATTGTCAGGAAGAATTGCCCCATTCATTACACTTTAGGGGTGATTGCATGCGCATAAATGCACCGAGGGAGTCCAAATGAACTAGTCCCGTTTTTTGTTAAACCAATTGACTAAGGACGCAATCACAGTTCGGGTTAGGGAGCGGCCCTTTGCTTACAGTTGGATATTGATCTTAATTGCATTGGAGGCTTGGATGGAGCCAGAGGATTACCAAATAATGACGGTTGAAGTTGTTGAGGTGTGCAAAGGCACACAATATCAAAACTTGTGGTGGGTAGAGGAGCATGGTTGGCAAGCAAATTGCAAGATCCACTTTTGGGTCTACAGGGAGGCATTACAAGCAGCAGCGGTTAAAGTTTCAAGGTTATCAGACATAGCAAGAATGAAATATCAGTGTATTATGTGGTTCACCATCGGGATGCATACTATTCAAATCCAAGCTAGGCATGACCCTGACAAGCAATGGATGCCAATGGGCTATAAGCCGACAAATGAAGAATTGGAAACAACGGTCAAGGATTGGCCTGCAGACTGGCGCGAACCAATAAGTGTAGAAGAAGTATTGATGGGGCCACTAGAAGATGCCCCTTAAGAGCCTGTGTGCAAGGAACAGAGTCATCACGATTCCAACGAAGAATCATCAACAGAAATTCCTGTGGACCTAGAGGTGCAACGTATCTTTAAGGAGATAAGGATGAAGAGGCAAATCGACCAGGATGCCAACATTAGTACCAAATATGTGTTGGAAGCACAATTATAGAGGCTCATTAAGGTCATCATAGACTCATCTGAGATTGTCGTAAAAGAAATGTTGAGGTATTCCCAAGAAGGTTTTGTTGAGGTACACACCAAGTTAGATTCCATATATAATGTTTTAGCAAGAAGAGGAATGGAAAGTGCAGTTGTGCAGGATTTCACATCGATTAGCATTGAGTCGTGGGCTAGGAACATTTAAGTTCCCTCGACTACAATCAATGCTAAATGAGAGGATGCCAACTCCTCACTGCAATAGTTGTAGAGCATTGCGTTGGACACCAACAAGATATCGACTCAGACGCTAGTACACATGTAGCAGGTCACCAACTAGGAGTTGGAAGATAGACAAAAGGAGCTCAGCGACCAATACTTACAATTGCAAACTGAAGAAGAGACAATGAAGAAGGAATTTGAGGAATTGCGATGGGTAAGGGAGCAGGTGATAGCAGAAAAAGTGCAAGAGATCGCAACATTGAAGACAATGCAGAAGGAACTAAAGAGGAAGATTGCTGCAAAAATTATTGAATTGAAAAAGGAAACTGACCGCCTTTTTATTGAGAAGGCGCAGTTGTTCACAAGTCAGGGGCAAGTAGAAGAGGCCATTACAAATTCCTGGCAGTACATCCACGAAAGCACAACAGAGCTAGATGCAGTCTCCAAGGACAAGCGACTTGGAGAAGTCGTCGTGCATATCCAGTTGGACAATGGCCTGTTGAATGCTATGGTTTACCCATACACACCACCAGAGAAGGTCACATAACGGAAGAGTGCCATTGAAGATATTGTGGCAGAGTATGATGAAATGGAGGAAGATGCAAAGAAGGTCACAGAGGCAACGACACAATTTTGGGGTAGTGTCGTTCAAGATGAGCAGCTAGATAAACTCACCAAGAAGTTGCAGGAAGCCAAGAACCAGTTGGAAACATTGAAGACAGTGTTAAGAATAATGCCACCAATTGTGTGGATCACACTATCTATAGAACTAAAGGAACTCCAGCAGTGAGTTTCAAAGGCACAAGAGCAACAACGGAAATGTAGTGACCAGCTCGACGAGTTCCAAGAGATTGGAGCACAACTGTTAGGAAAAGGAGTCGCTACGCTACAGGATGTGCAGGACGACAAGAAAGGGGTTAACGGCAATATGGCGGAGTGCTCATTGAAGCAAGATCATCTTACATGTCAGGATGTTGTTGAGAAATTCAAAGCGCAAGTCATGGAAATTTCTCAGCAATATGAAGACTTCAAGATTAAAATCAATGAGTACACTAAGTCCACATGACGTGGCTCAATGACGAGCCATAAGACTGTGTTGGGGACCTATTGGAAATGGGTTGGGGTAAGTTGTACAGCATCGTGGATGCTGCGCAAGCTCAAAAGACACCGTGCAAGATGAAGATAGCGCGATAGGCGGAAGATAGACTACTTTTGATTATTTTGTATCACATTTTGTACTTGTTGACCACTTTTTGTGGATATTGGTCATTAGTCAGTTAAATCAGTGAGGAGTTAGTTAGAAGTGGACCATGAATGTAAATTCATAAGCCTATATATAGAAAGAATAATTGTGAATGAGGATATAGATCGATAAATGACTATGATAGAGATCAAGTTGATCATAGACAATTTTTGGGGTATGTTTTTTATTTGAATGAACAGATGAATTATTATCTGTTTTGATTTGTGGTTGATTGCGCAGAAGTAATCTGATAAGACGGATATTGACCTGAATCGATGTTATCTTCTCTTTTTATGTCTTTCTATTCCTACAAAATCAATGATACATGCTAAGTGAATCTTAAATATGGATCTATGATGCGATGTTTATTGTTTATGAATGTTGTTATCTTTTAGATCTATTTCTCACTGGTAGATCTGTTACAATTATAAATGAATGATGTGCAATGATGAATGGTTATGTTAAAGAAGTCGATCGGTTTTGGTTGTTAAGCTGATGAATCGTCGACGCCCTAATCCTCTTCTTCACTACGGAAACTTGGTTTTGTCAGCCCTCCCTTGAACATCTCGGGTGAGACCTCATCCACTCTATGGGTGTTGCTAGATAGGGTAAAACCTATCTGGGCTGATGCTCAGGGAGATTGCGGCGAGTCAAGTGTCGACAGAGTGGGACCCCTGTTGACTGGATTTTGTTGGTTGAGGTTGAATCCAACACAATACCTCATATAAAATCCTTTCAAAAATTTTGGCTACAAGATTGAAGAAAATAATGGGAAGGATAATATCAGATACTTAGGGAGGATTTATTGTTGGGCGTCAAATCCTTGACAACATCATAATTGTCCAAGAAGCAATCCACACCATCATGGAACACAAGCAACAAGGTATGGCTATAAAGCTCGATATGGATAACTCATTTGATTGAGTAAAAACCACTTCTTTTTCTTTTTGAAATCATGTCAAATTTTGGTTTCTCCACAAGATTCATTAGATGGATTAAGGCTTGCATCAAGAGTCCCTAGATCGCCTCGTTGGTGAATGGAAGACCAACTAAGTTATTTCAAGCCACCAAGGGAATCATGGAAGGCTGTCTGTTGTCCCCATATCTTTATCTTTTGGTAGCTGACTCCATGAGCAGGAAATTGCGGCAATAGCAAGATAATGGGGAACTTAAGGGCATGAAAATTGCAAGAGGAGTTAGAGCTGCAAATCATGTGCAATTCACTAATGACACCATTCTTCTTGGTGGCACGCCCACGATCATAGTAGAGAGTTTCAAAAGAGTGCTCACCTCTTTTCTTAAAGCCTCAGACGCTATGATAAATGCTACAAAACCAAAAGCATATGGCTGGAATTGCCTCCCTCAGAATATGGTGAATATTTCACGAATCCTTATATTTGAAGGGCTCAGTGACTGGAACTCTTTCAACTACCTGGGAATTCCCATTTTCAAAGGGGAAAAAAAAAGAAAGCAGATTGATAAGGTTTGATAAACAAAATTAAAAAAAATTACACTTGGGAAACCAAATGGCTCAACCCAGCATGAAGGTTAATACTTATTAAAGTTGTACTCCCAGCATATCCAATTTATTTATACTCGATTTCTTTATATCCTAAGCAAATAATTCAGGAAATAAATGGAGAGATCTGGAAATTCCTCTGGCAAGGAGGCAAGGCGACCAACACAAAAAATATAACTTGGTAAATTGGGATGTTGTGTGCAGTCCAAAGCAGCATAATGGAATGGGAGTCAGAGATCCCGGAGACATGAACCTGGCCCTCGATGCAAAGTATTATGGAGAGTATGTACTAGAAAAAGTGCATGGGGGAAATTTTCCCTGCAAAAAAAATACATGACAGGTAATCGAAAAAGGTGTGTAGAAAGCATAAATATGAATAGAGTTGGGTCCCCAATCTGAGAGTTATGCAAAGAATCAGCTTATATAATCCAAGAAAGCATTTTTTGGATAGCAGGAAATAGGAAACATGTTAATATTTGGCAGGATAAGCTATGCTTGAAATCGCTGGCAAATTTCTTTTAGCAGCTAGGCGAGCTAAAGAACTGGTGCGAGAATAATGGCTACATCATGCTATTTGACTTCTTAGTTTAGACTGGAGGAGGCAGATGGAAAGGTTGGAAATGTATTGATCTAATAGCACACATTCAGGAATACTACAGAGTGCTCCACATGATCATGCATAGGTAAGATCCAATGCATAAAAATATAGTAGACATCCATGGATGGGGAAAGTCTAGAGTTTATACAGTGAAAGAAGGATATCGCATGGTATATAAAAGGAAGAACATATTAATAAAAAATAACAGGTGGAACCAAATTTGGAGAAGACATGGGCTACCAAAGATCAATTTCTTCTTCTGGACCCTTGCACACCGTAAAACACTCATAGTCGAGAACCTGAGGAAGAGAGGGATCGCATGGCCGCTCCGTTGCATCCTATGTAAAGGGGAGGAGGAAAGATTAGAGAATATTTTCACAAAGTGTATTTTCATGCATAAATTCTGGAGCAAGGTACTCAAATAACTAAATATGAGTATTACACTACCAACGATCTGGAATAATCTTTTCATCAGCTGGAAAGATGATTTCCATGGCAACTTTTATAATAAACCAGACCTTGCCAGAGCATGGGAAGCTCTCCCAAGGTTTATTTGCTGGAAAATCTGGACCGCAAGGAATAAGGAATTTTTTGAGGTAATATCTCATGTATTAATAAAGTTTATGCCTCGGCAAAGGCTCTATGGGTTGACACCTTATCCACAAGAGGAATGAAAAGCATAAAAAGTGAACCTCTTACGGTGGAAGAAAGAGCTTGGATAGCTGACCTCCTTTGGTATTCCTCTTCAAGTTTCGGGTTAAATCCCACAAAGTAGATGATACTTCCAAGCTGGCAGATAAGGATGAGCAAAAATGAACTTCAAAATTGGAGAACAAATATAGGAATCAGCTCATTGTTCTTTGACGGTGCCTCAAAAGTAAATCCATGGATTGCAGGCGCAGGTGGAGTAATCTATGACTCCAAGGGGAATAAGCAAAAAGAGTATGCAAGGGGAATTGGGAGAGCAACAAACAATAGGGCGGAATGGTACGCTTTAATCAAAGGTTTGGAGCTGGCTAGAGATATGGGGATCGAGGAGATGAGCGTAATAGGAGATTCCTTAATTGTAATTAGGGAAGCGAGAAATATCTATAGAGGCCAGATGATTCCTTCCTCGAGGATGCATCATATGATCTCCCATCTTTGCGAGGAATTCAAAGCAATTAACTTCCTCCACGTTTTGAGAAGTCAAAATCAACATGCAGATAGCATGGCCAATAAAGGGGTTGGTTTGAGTTATGGCATCTTTGAAAAGGACAGCATCACCTGCTGAAATGTGTGGATCCCTTAAATTCTGATTGTTTTTTAAATGTTTAGTTTCTGCATTTTATTGCTTGGGCAATTTGTAAGAATTTATAGCATTCACAACATAGGAAATTTCCATGGCTGCTACAAGCTAGAGAAGGAGGAAAAAGGTGAAATTGATGTTGCCCTGTATGGGAGCAATCCAACTTGTATTTCGTTTCCACATTCTTTTTTATATAATCAAAAATACCCAACCGTTTCTGTTAAAAAAAAGATAAGTTGGATAAAGTACTTGAACTTGAGGATCATGACACGGAACAAAAGGATAAGAATGTTTATGATGCAACTGATCATGAGGAGAAGGATGCATTTGATATTGTTGATTTGGATGAAGTACCTAAACATTCCTCGCGTTGTCACCGATTTGGTCATCGCAAAATGGTGTTTTGATCTTCATCAATGCAATATTTGTGGGAAGAAAAACCACCGTTCAGAAAGGTTTAGGAAGAGAACAAAGATTCATAAAAAATAGGTAAATGTTGAAAGGTTAGATACTTGGACTTGGACTTTGGAAGCCAAATTGTTGTAGCAATCTTATTGTCATATTTATACACATGTACATGCATACTTGATCGATGAGGTTTAACAGTAAATGGACATGAATATTTTTCTTCAGGATTTGATGATCAAGGGCATGATCAGGGCCCACTTGATGTAGTATTTTGAGTTCAATATTGAGTCTTTAGACTCTGCTCAAAGATGGTACAATTACCCATTTCCACTTTCAAGGGGGGTGTATTGACATTGTTTATTTACATGTCCTACAATTTCTCACCTTTTAGTTGACAGGGGGGAGATATTGATGATGTCAGACTTCAAGTTTCAAAGCCTAGTCAATGATTTGTTATGGAATATGGTTTATTCAAGATAATCGATTTACTTTGGATGGATTCAAGACATGATATATGATGGATTGAGGATTGTTTCAGTACATGCTTGTGGATGAGGATTGATTCAGGATAAAATGTTGGATTAAGGATTGATTTGGGATAGGATAGTGGATTAAGGATTGATTTAGGATAGGATGATGGAAAAATGATGGATTAAATATTTGATTTTTCTAGCATAGATCACCCAAACAAAAATTTTGATTAGTTGGTATTTTTAGGAGTTTGAGGGTATTTTGATGGACTTTTGGGATATTGGTTTGGATGGATGGTTTGCCACTTTTTTGGATTTGATGGATTGTCCAACCTTTTTTATTGACATTTGGCATCATGATTTGTAGCAATAGAAGTTGTTCACATGGATTACTTCTCAAATGTTTCTTGGCAGTATTATGATTCATTCATAGGTTTTCATACATGGGTTTTTACAGGGTATAGGATTTGGATGTTGATCAATACATTTCTATCAGCTAGAATATTAGCAGTTTTTTTATGTGTTGATATTTGAGAGAAGTTTTGCTTAGTTGATAGTATTTAGAATTCACAGGGATGACTTTTTGAACTTATAGAGGATAAATTATTCTTCTTCATTTTTTGTTGGCACATTGTATTATCAAGCATTTTTAGGATTTGAGATATGTTGAACTTGCATCCTATTCAATTCTCATTAGGATTTTCCTCAACGATTATGAGTTCATTTAATTGAACACTTGGAAGACATATAGATCATTTGTTGCACATTCAACCTTTCCAAATTTGGTTTTCAATATCCACTCTTGAATTTTTTCAAGTAGGTCTTCATCAACACTAATGAGATTTTAGACCATGAGTATTAGATTAAAGACTTGGATTTGTTATTAGCTTACACACTAGTCTTTTTTCTCATTAGTAGATTTGTGCAGACTTATGGTCAAGGGGGGGATTGTTAGCAATTTGTCTCTAATCATTAAGTATTAAACCACCTTGTTGTTATCTTGGGTTGTATTCATGATTAGTTATGTGGATTGTTAATTGTGTTTATTATTTTAGTATAAATGTACTTCATTTGTGAATACAATATTGAGTTGGCACTTTCCTTTTTCCATCCTTGTTTCTTGGTTTTTCTAGATCTCCTTGCTCCTTGTTATTTATGTCAATGGTTATGGCATTAAAAAAGGAAGGAACTTGGCACATGTTTCCATATTTTTGGGATCCCAATAAGTTAACGATCAAGGATAAATTCCCCATTTGAGACATTGATGATCTCTTCGTTGAGCTTCATAAAGAAAACTTCTTCACTAAACTAGACCTTTGCTTTGAGTAGCACCAAATATAAATCATAGACATAGGTAGTGACTATAAAACAACTTTTTGCACCATGAATTCATTGTGAGTTCTTATTCATGCCTTTTTTCTTTTGAAATACCCCATACACTTTTTAAAGCCTCATGAACAATATTTTTCGACCTATCCTCTGAATTTTGTGTTGTGTTGCTTGTTGAGAATTCGCAGGAGTAGTCATTGGTAGGAGTATTTGGAGTTTTATCTACAATATAATTCATGATTGTTGTCAACGTTTCGGTTTGACACAACTGTAATCCTTCGTCAAGACAATAGTCTCTGCCATGACGAAGGGTTACAATCATGAACCTGAAATGTTGACAACAATCATGAATTCTAATGCATAGCAAACTCCAAATCCTTCTACTTATTTTGTGTGGGTTTGCTTTAATGATATATTGATCTATAGAACCACATGGGAAGGACACCAGGAGCATGTTGACCATGCACTGCAATTACTCTAGGATCATCAATTATTTGTGAAGCATTCCAAATGTTCTTTTGGAGTCACTAAGGTTGAATATATGGGTCACACTGTGATTCAAGAGAGAGTGAGGGTAGGCCCAAAGAAAGTGGAAATTATGCAAGATTGGCCATGCCCCAAAACTCTCAAGAGCTTTCGAGGGTTTTTTGGATTAACTGACTACTACAATAAATTTGTGAAAACTAATAGAAAAAATGAAACTCTCATAACATCATTGCTAAAAAAATAAATCCTTTTTTGGGTGCGACAAAGTTGAGCAAGCCTTCTCTTTCTTAAAGGTTTCCATGTGCACTACTCCAGTCTTAGCAATACCTAATTTCACTAAAATAAAATTCTGAGAATGTGACTCCTCAAACTACAACCATGGCATAGTATTGATGCAAGAAGGAAGTCCTTTGGACTTGACCAATAAGTAGTTATGTGGTAGAAATTTGGGCAAATATACATATGTAAAAGAGATGATGGACATCCTTCACATAGTTGAGACCTAGTGCCCTTATTTAATAGGGAGGCACTTCAAAATCAATACCAACCATCATAGTTTAAAACATTTCCTTAAACAAAGGTTATCCTCTCTAGAGCAACATAAGTGGGTTACTAAAATGTTGGGGTGTGATTATTAGATTATCTATAAGAAGGGTAGAGAAAATGTGGTGGTTGATGCATTGTCTAGGCAATGTGAAGATGAGGGTTCTCTCTTTTCCTTATCCTTACTAGTTCTAGGTTGGCTTGAGGAAGTGTGTCAGGAAGGGATAGTAAATGATGCCATAATTAAACTCATCCAATGACTTAAGGAATATATGAACCCTCCTACAGAGTATACATGGCACCATATGCCTCGAGCCACAATCTTAGCACAATATTGATGCAAGAAGAACATCCTTTGGCCTTCACCAATAAGTAGTTATGTGATAGAAATTTGGGAAAGTCTACATATGTAAAAGAGACGATGGCCACCATTCATGTAGTTGAGACTTGGTGCCTTTATTTAATAAGGAGGCACTTCCAAATCAAGATTGACCATCATAGTTTAAAATATTTCCTTGAACAAAGGTTGTCCTCTCTAGAGCAACATAAGTGGGCTACTAAAATGTTTGGGTACGATTATTAGATTATATATTTAAGAAGGGTAGAGAAAATGTGTTGGTTGATGCATTGTTTAGGCAATATGAATATGATATCTCTCTCTTTTCCTTATCCTTACTAGTTCTAGGGTGGCTTGAGGAAGTGTGTCAAAAATGGCTAGCCAATGACGCCATAGTGCAACTCATCCAAAGACTTAAGGAAGATATGAACCCTATTATAGGGTATATATGGCACTATGATACGTTGTGTTATAAATATTGTATTTTTACAGTACCAGATTTATCCTTAAAACAAATAATCTAAGAGGAATTACGTTCAACAAATAGCAGGTCACTTGAGATTCCATAAAACCTATGAAAGGATTAACTTATCATTCTTTTGGGAAGGCATGGAACTCGATATCCATAACTTTGTTGCATCCTATGATACTTGCCAATGACACAAGAAAGAAATGGTGAAGTTGTTGAGGGCCTTGCAACTACTTTCAATTTCAACACATCTCTAAACTGATATTTACATGGATTTTATCATGGAGCTTCCAAGAGTTGATGATAAATTAGTGATCATGGTGGTTGTAGATTTCATTTCCAAATATGCCCACTTTCGTGCATTGTCACACCCTTTTACATTGTCTGTAGTTGCTCAAGTATTCATGCATCTGATTTTAAAATTACATGGCATGCCCACTTCGATTTCCTTTGATCAAGACCCTACCTTGACAAGAAACTTTTGGCAAGAGTTATTTAAAATTCAGGGTACTCGGTTGAAACTCAATACATCCTATCACCCCAAATAGATGGCCAATTCAAAGTGGTAATAAGTGTTTGGAAACTTAATTGTGATGCTTTGCTTCATGAAAATCATATCACTAGACACAATGAGTTCCTCTTGCAAAATGGTGGTATAATACTACTTATCATGGTGCTACCAAAACGACACCTTATGAAGTAGTATATAGGAAAAAATCCTTGTCTATGGTTTCATATTTACTAGACATTGCTTGTTGTTTGAAAAACTCACCTAGTAGCTAGTGTTAGAACTACTAACACTTTGAGTGAAGATCCTACTCTAGATTCCTAATTTGTCAATCAAAACAGAATTCAAAGAGGGAAAAGAATGAACTCACCTAGATCTTATCGATTGAGTGATTCACAAATGTATTACACCAAGTATTTTCTTTTAGTTAAACTCAAACTTCTTTTGTACATGCAATCACAACCAAAGACCATTCTCAAATGATTTTGACTAGTAGAAATACTTAATGAAAGCAATAATTAAATTCTTGATTTAACAAAGTAAGTTGATTTTCCTAGGAAAGTATCAATTCAATCCCTAAGACATCACATACAAACAAACCATATCATGAATGGAAATGTTTTTGGGAGGAAAAGAAGAACGGTCTCATATTTTAGTCTATAGACAGCTACAAAAGCAAGACATCACCTAAAATTTCTACGTACTGCCTCAGTCACCAATATGGATTCCCCATGCTCAGGGCCATTGATAGATCATATTCTACTTTCTTCCTTGGTCAAATAGTAAAAAGGGTTTATTGGGAATAATCAACTATCCTCATTGACTCTAGGGTGGAAGTAGATACTCAATATATATGATAAACTGAGTAGAAGGATGCTATAAAAACCCTAAGGTTAACTCTGATCTCATTCCTCCAACAATAATTACTTTGTTGGAATATTGGTCCCCATCCTTCATTTTGAGACTTGTATTTATACTGAGATACATGTGGCTTAGGGATTTGATTATAGTATAATTTAGTCTATGTGGACTAGAACAACTTTCAACCACCCTAATCACATGTGAAATCATATGTGTTTTTATTTTTTCGAAATTTGAGAGATGTACGCATGTTTCCAAAGGAGAACACGTGTATAAATTTGTTGCTAAGGGACAACCCATGTACAAAAGAAAAAAACGAGTTTTTTGAAGTATTTTTCTCACACTTCGATGTGTAAGGGGTGTATAGGGGCTTTTAGCATCAATGAGTAATAAAATGTTATAACAAATTCCCCTTAACGTATGAGGTCAAATGGGAATCAGATGGTTGAAATGCATTATAAATCAACTAGTACCTTGATTAGTGGACCCAAGTTGGATTCACCAAGACTATATCCTACAACTGAAAACTAAGGAACAGAACACTCTCTTCTTGAGGTGGGCATTCCATCCTCAAGTGAAAAAGAACATGGCCACCAAATCAAATACAATGTGGATCCATGCAATATGAATATATATGTTTAATCATGGACACATAAAGGTACAAAGTGGATCCATGTCACAAGTATATCATAACCATGAATAAATATACAATGGAGCTATTTCTTAGTATATATAAATAGGAGAACAACTAGACCTGAGTGTAACTTGGTTCTCCATGTGGTAAAAATGTTAAATGAGGCATGGTACGGTCTTGCACAACTCACAAAATATAAAGTTTCAAAATGCTACTAGAGCCCAAGGTCTTCCATTCAACCTCCAATATGTAAGTGTTCTTACCATGCAAATAATTGATCTGAGTTCGAACATGGGGAACACCATTTTCTTACTAGTCATCGATGTAAATCATTAACAAATGCGAGACAACCCACCAATGATGATAATGAGAGTCAATGTACTTAGTACATCCTAAAAAGAGTGAATATATGAGTTGTTATCAAACACTCATAGAATCTAGTAGTCAAGGGACATTTATGAATTCCCACTTAAATAGTGAAGAAACCTGCCATTGATGACTACAAGTCCTAAGGTACTAAAAATTCTCTAAACCTCATTCCAAGAGAAAAACAGTTGATTTTGATGGGAAGAGATATGTTGGAAGGGATACGTTAAGGAATCCCCCATCAACGAACATGATTATATATCAATAATTAACTTGTATTTGGAAAGGTCTTGGAAAATGTTTTTGCAGGAACATACCACCAAGTACATCTCTTGCATGTACCCAATGTGAATGACATATGAAAGAGATCCTTTAAGCAATAACCAATGGTGAAAGTTATTGACAAAAGCGAGGGATTCCACTAGTGATGAAAATAGAACCCAAGGTACAACATGAATCCCAAAATGTGAATGGAGGTCTTCTTGTCAAACATAATGAGTACTCAATCAACGACTTATGATGTGTTGTCAATTATTGAGTGTAAGGTTACCTATCAACGATGAAAATAGAGCCAAGGTGCTAAAAATCTAGGTCAACTCCTTAGAGTAATGTGTTGTATTCGATGAGAAGTGACCTACTAGTAAGAAGTCAATGGGGACCTTCTACACTAGCACAATTCCAAACATTGGATGAGATAATACTAAGAATAATTTGACAATAGGGAAGGCCTACATGCAAAGTCATGGAATCTAAGGAATGGTCAACTCATGCTAAAACTTCCTTTAAAAAACATGACACAATATGTGACTTAAGCAACAACGATGGCCCATGGATAGTACAATGGTATAAAGTCAACAATGCATGATGCAGTGAAGACTACTCCATAGTGATTGGAAGAGTAACCAACTGAAGGAGTTCTAGGAATCAATAATGCTCAGCTTCTAAGGCCAATACTACAACCAAAATTTTGAAAATACACTATGGCATAGTGTCTTCTGAAACACTAGGAACATACAAAGGGGATGCTTGGTCTAAATTCGGGAATGAGTAGGATCAACAAATGTAATCTGATCAATAGTGATAATGCTTATGTTGTGAGGAAAATGCATCACATGAAAGAGCGTAGACACCACAACATTTATACAACATACATAATCATTCCCAAGGAGCATATTGAAGTCTAATGGACCCTCCATAACCATAAAACCAACTAAGACAATCTTTCCACCTTATGCAATAGGAAAGTGAGGGAGAAACCCTAGAGGTTCACTAGGTCTTCTATCAAAATCCATCAGGTAAATAACCATTGACACAAGGTTGGGAGAACCCAAACCTCCCCAAGCATATGCAGATGAAATATTAACAACGATTCCTTCATTTACAATACAACAAAAAGTCATCTGGTGTTTAACTTGAACCCTTATTCAGAAGGGTACAGGAGGAGGAAGATGAGGCCCAACTAGACTATTCCAATTAAAGGAAGCAATCCTTGGTCTTGGTGGGGGCCCTTTCAAAGAGTTTTGAACCGGAAGTGAAGAAAACTTGAGCGATAACCACATCACTCTCCAAAGGAAGAGTGGGTTAGACCTATGATTGTATTAGTTAAACCACTTGAATCTTGTTACTGTCCAAGGGAAGAGTGGTATCGAATGAAGATTGCATCGATTCGATCACTTACATCTTATCACTCTCCAAGAGAAGAGTGGGATTGACAAATATTGCATCGATTTGATCACTTTATCAACCAAATTTTGAATGAGTTGTTGGGAAACTATCGAATTCTCATAAGCAAAAGATCCTTGAGACAGGGACCTAACTCTTTATATATTTGAAATAGTAGGGTTCACATGAATAAGGTGATATCCCTTTCAAATCTTGCAAGGGAATTGGACTTGCATCAAATTCTTCTAAATTTCTCAACAATATCAATATCCCTAGCATGAATTGCATTGGCTAGTTGTTTTCCCCTAGGATGACTAGGATTGGCTAGTTGTTTCCCCCTAGTATGACTTGAATTGGTTGGTGGTTTTCCCTCACCATGACTTACAATGGCTGGTTTTTAGTGTCTAGTATGACTTGCAGTAAATAGTGATCTATCTCTAATGTGACTTGCAGTTATTGGTGATTTCCCTTTAACATGACTTGCATTGGCTTGGAAATTTTCCCCACCATAACTTGCAGTGGATGGTGGCATGCTCCTTATCTTCACATCTTCTTCGTATTCTTCCTCTTTCTATTCATTTTAGATTGCCGATTAATAGTATCTAGACTTTTTCCACATGAGGTAGAAACAGGAGGAAAATATCTCATTGGAGAAGGAGGCAAAGGGTTATGATGCTCTTGACATATAGTGCCTGCTTGAGAAGATTCATGAGCACTCAAGACATTCATAGTGGTAAACAACCAAACTAGTAGCCTTAGGGTGAATCTAGGAATATTCAAGGTAGCCATCAAGGGAGCACCAAGATAATCCAAAAAATTGAAAAGCACAAGGATTCCCTTGCATAGGGGTCCCTTGGTTGGTCACCCCAGGAAATTTATCCATAATATCCAATTTGAGAAGGAAATATCTGAGGATTTTTAAGGCGTTGAAAAATTATAATCCGCACACATCTCTAAAAATTCTATAAGATACATCCAAGCAAACTCACTCTCCAGAGATCAAACTAGGGTGGTTAAGTCTCGAGTTTAATCAATGAAGGGACAAACACGGGACTTCCAAAAGCTATCATATGATTATTAGGGCCCAATTCTAACTAGTGAATATGTGAGAGATAGTTATGGTAACCCTCATGAAACAATCATCCAAGGTGCAAGTACCCTTGTGAAGACAAGCACCTTCCTAGGGAGTTTAGACAAAGATTATGCATTTATCTCAGGTGCCACAACCACTTCCCATTTGCAGTCACTTGGGTGAGACCTATGATAAGCAACTATGGCCACCGGTTCACAATTGATAGTTTGGTGGAAGAGTCATAGGCCAGGTGTCTGTGAATGGGTACGGAACATAGGAAACAAGTCCTAGACCTGAAACCTCAATGAAAAGTGGTGTCACCCAGAGGACTTGCCACTTAACCTAGAGCTTCTAGACTTGCACATCCCATCAAACAAACAAATGAGGGTATAATCCCACTTGCCTTCCTAGTTTTCCTCATGCTTGATGTGCGTGTTAGGCATGCTTTCCCAATAATTTCTCCTACCACCAATGGATTTTTGCACTCAATTAGCGAGATCCTAGTTTCATTTTACATGGCCTTGGAGAATTACTCTCCAAACATACAACCAAGGCCTTAGAACCTAAACTAGTGTTGGTTTTCTAATAAAGAAAAACAAGTCTAGTTCATTCTAGTTGCATTGCTTTCAATGGTTGTTTCTACTTAGAGGGACATGGAAGTGTGAAAAATATGTCGTTCTCATCTGGAATGGATACCAAAGATACAACTTGCAAATGGACAATACCACTTAAAACTTTGAAATAGATACTTTACCATAAACAACTTACAAAAATAAAAAGACAAAGTAGAACCTTTCAAAACCTAAGCAATATGCAACTTTTCAAGGAAATTCCTGTAACCAAAGCAAGCAATTCTTTATGATTTTCATGAGACAATTCCAATTGAAAGCAATCTAATTTTTTCCTTTACATGAAAACACTCCCAAGGGCATAAAAAATCCTAAGAAATTCCCAAATGAACCAGAAGAAAACTATGTTTTCGTGCAATGTTCATTTTTTCTTTTTCAGTCAGGGCATAATGTTTGAACACTAATTTGTTATTTTCAAGGCTTAAACTTTAAAATTTGGAAACTCTAATAAAGACCTAGATACCCACTAAACACGATAAACCTACAAATCCAACACACACACACACACACACACATGTATGTATGTATATATGTACACACACACATGTATGTATGTATGTATATATGTACACACACACATATTTGCAAAATTTCCCCCTTTTTTCCAACTAGTACATATACACAATTTTGTTGAAGGAATGAAGCATATATATATATATATATATATATATATATATATATATATATACCAACTTTATTAAAGGAAAGTCATGTATACTTTACACACTTATGAAATTTTTAGTTTCTTGGAGCATGCATGACTTTTCTAATGGACATTAATGTATGTATATACAAAGATCTAAAGAATTCATAAAAACCACACATCAAAAGTTATTCCCATTAACAAAGTTATTAGACGCCCTTGAAAACTTGGAAGACAACCAAAGAACTCACCCCAACAATCTATGGCTTACTCTTTTCGCTCCTTAAAGTGTGTATGCAGGTTTCTATAGAGAAACTCACGTATGTATGTGCCTTGCACATAGACAAAAATGCATATAATATACACTACTGTGTAGAAAGCAAATAGTGTATGTACTCTATTGTGGAAACATAAAGTAGCTTGTGGCAAGTTACATGAGTGAGGAGGGTAGGAAAAACAAAAAAAGTCCCAATACTAGTCGAGTCCAACCTAACAAGAAGTTTAGAAGATGACAAATACATACAAAAGCTGTCTAGAAACTAAAGGAAAATCATGAACCCTATGAGGAATAGATATCCCTTGTAATACAATGCTATAACATTCTATGATCTAGTAGGCAATGGATACCACAATTTGCACTAGAGAATATATTCTTTGCACATTTAAAGATAGTTTGGCTATGGCTTAAAATACAATGAAACAAGAAGCAGGTCAACATCGCTCTAACTGCTTGTTTGTTGAAAGGGATCAAGTGTTTCTTCAACTATATATAACTATGAGGGATAATAATGTTTATAAAAGAAATACTTACATCATTTTTTGCCAATTCAAATGTTGCTTTGGGATGAAGTTCATGGATTCATTTAATAACATCACCCCTTACCCTAATAGTAGCATTGCTAGTCCGAGATGTTAACTCAATTGGTTGCTGCCATTGTTATTGGGCATTTGGCTAGTTCCTTGTCAACAAGTGCTCCATTTTCATCCCCACAGGTTAGCGCACTAGTCCATGGTAATAGGTTTACTAGGGATGCCATCCATGAATACAGGGAAGCTTTCCTTTGGTTTCTTTGTAAAGTTTTCCTTGGAGAAATAATCACATGCATAATGGTCACTCACTTAT
This sequence comes from Pseudotsuga menziesii, assembly GCA_001517045.1. Classification (NCBI taxonomy): domain Eukaryota; kingdom Viridiplantae; phylum Streptophyta; class Pinopsida; order Pinales; family Pinaceae; genus Pseudotsuga; species Pseudotsuga menziesii. Next base: position 130,375 of record LPNX010214608.1, on the reverse strand, counting down.
CACTAACATTGCTAGTAGTTTTAGTGTCACTTCATATAAGTAGTCACTCACTTATGGTGATTAGTTAAAGTGTGGGATAAATAACCAATGTTTTACCCCTATTTTGTTTGTTTTTTCTTCATTAAAAACATTATCAACTTTGACATTTTTAGTTTTGTTTTGATGGAATCTTGAATTAGTTGTTGAGATTATATAATCTAAATGATATATGGTGTTTTTGATGTTTATAAATGGATCCTTCATGTATTTGGTTAAATTTATTTTACCACAAGTGTGATCTAATAAAACAAATTGTTGACTAACAACATAAGATAAACAACCATTGTGTCATGTTCTTATTCATTTTTTTTCATTAAAAATTAATAACCCTAGCATAGATCCATCTTAATCCCTATCTATCAAAACCAAATTGTTGATTAACAATATAAGATAAACATCCATTTTGTTATTTTGTTATTCTTTGTTTTTCATTAAAAATTAATAGCCCTGGCATAGATCCATCTTAAAGCCGATCTATCAAGCATCAAGAATGATCAAATGATCAAATTTAATAAAAATAATTACACGTGAATAAATTTGATCCACCTAGATGATTGATAAATCTAGGTTTAATATGGATCTATGCTGATTTTAAGTTTTTTATTTTTACTTTTAATTTTATGAGCCCACTTTTTTTAATTATTCTTTTACACAATTACAGCATCTCCCACATACTTTAAAACACTTTACTATTGTTTTGATTTTATTTCTATAAAATCATAAATTTTAGATATTTAAAATATATATTCTATATACTTTTTAACATTTTCAAATAAAAAAAAACTAATATTTATTAAATTTAAACCAATATTAATACATCTTAATCTACATTCAATATATATATATATACTTTTTTATGCATCTAACAATTTGACTCTCACCCAAATATATTACAAATAAGTTATATTGCTCTCTGTATGTAATAATTATATTAAAATTAGAAAAACAAATTCGTTATTCTAATAAAAATGTTGGTGAAGTCGGTTGCGAGCGTTCTACAATGGGTGGACGGGTTATCAAGTCCGTTATGAAATACTTGCTATATTATGGTATTTGAGCATTTTCCCGCCTTTTAGTTTTCTTCCACATTCCGCCAACAGAAAATCCCTAGTCGCTGACGGAAAGGCATGAACAATTCGCTGAATCCTTCTTCCCATATCAACTAATACACAACCAGGCTATCAACTAATACACAACCAGGCTACAAGCACAGACATATTGTATATAGACTGAGACAATATCAGCTCAAGCTGAAGGCATTATTTGAAAAATAGCAATTGTCCTCTTTGCACCAGAATGGATTCAAGTTCAGATCACCATTCCAATCCCAAAACCCCCACAAAACCCCATCTCAAATCCCCAGAACAACCCCACACAAATGATTCGATCCCATCAAGGCGGATCACCAGGAGCACTGCAGGCAACAATGCAGGTAATCCTTCTTCATCAGACAAGCAAGTAAACCAGACCATACCAAATTCTTATTCGTCTTCACTGCAATCCATTGACATTCACAAAGAACCCCCCAAAATATTGAACAAAGAAAAGCTTCTGAAATGCCTCTGCGATGGGTTTCCCGGACGCCATACACAGATCAAAGAACTCATATCGCTCATTGGGGGTCCAAGGGATTTCATGACCCCATTGCTTGTTTATGGGGGCCCTTCCACTGGCAAAACCAGTATAGTTTTAGAGATATTCAAGCGTCTGAACCGCCCTTTTGCCTATGCGAGCTGTAGGTCATGTTTTAACCCTCGTCTGCTGTTCGAGTCCATTCTGAACCAGCTGATGTCGCACAGAAGAACGAAGGTTAATAACTATAGCAGTGCGAAGCGCTGCGAGAAAATTGCAGATTTTGTTGCAGATTTGAGAGAAGCCTGTACTCAGTCCATTGAGAAAAATTATCAAAAGACTTTGGTAAATGGGTCCATAGAATCTCGGAAAGATGAGGAATCAAGATTTATGGGCTCTCCTCCCAAGGATTCCCATAAAAGCCCAGAGAAAGGGTTTCATGATTCAGGGTTTAAGGGTTCTCCTCGCAAGAATACCAAAAAAAGTCCAGAAAAGAGCCTTAAGGGTTCCTCCAAAAAAATTACAGGAAGGGCGCTGAAAGCTTCTAGTTGTGAGGATCCTTCTCAGAAAGACACAGGGAAGAGGGACAATGATTCTTCTAGTAAGGATGTCAGGATATTGGCTGATTCAGAGATGGTGTACTTGATATTTGACAAGTTTGAACTTCTGCATGAGTGGAACAATGGTTTCAACCTCATCTCGGCATTGTTCAAGCTATCTGATTTGACAAGAATGCCCAATTTGGGTTTGATTTTTATCAGCAATGTCACTCCGGATTCTTTCTATTCCCACACTGGTGCTTTGGAGCCATTGACTGTCTACTTTCGAGACTATACTGATGACGAGTTGCATCAAATCCTTCTCAAGGGGCAGCCTAATACTGAGCTGTATTCCTCATTTCTCAAGTAAGTATCCTTGGCTACCTTTTTCTTGAGACATGCTTGTAAATTTCTGTTTATGCTCAAATCATATTACGAAAGGACGAGTCAAATTTGGGTTGCATGTGTCTACTATTTCTTTGCATCTATAGGAGCACGTCGCCACTCTGGAAATCATGTTGATTGGTGGGTGCCAATGAGGTTATTAGTTGGGGTTGCTGAGAATTCTGTCACTTTTGCACATTACACACTTGTTTATTCTGTATGGGAAGATGTATCCAGCAAAAGTTGGGCTTCTATGATCTCAGGTGTCCAAACCTTGCCATGGTTCTTTTTGGCGTTCAAGATAAGGGGTTTTTGAAATTACAAAAGGTTTCAATGAAATATGTGGCGGCTTGGTTTAAACTTGTTCTCTTTGTTTCTGGTATTGAACAGTGCTATTTTGAAGCCCTTCAGTAGAGCTTGCAGGCGAGTTACAGAACTCTCTACAGCATTGGAACCCTTGTTTGAAAAATACTGTGAACCAATCAGCAAAGAAGCTGTGGTTCCTGATGAAAACGGAAAGCGGAGGCTGTTTGCTTATCTTGAGCCACATATTGCACCGGCCTTGAACCAAATATTCAATGTCCCTACTTCTGGACCGTCTAAACTAAATGGAGACAAGGTTAGAAGGAAAATCACGACAAAAAGACAAGGTTTAGATGAAACACTTGAAGATCTGGATTTTCATCTTTCTGTTTGTGGCAAGTACTTGCTCATCTCTGCCTTCATTGCATCAAGGAACCCTGCGACTCTTGATGCCACCCTGTTTGATTCCTCTGGGGAATTAGACAATCGTAAACGAAGGAGAAAGTGAGAACCTTAGTTCCTTTGATCCTCTGCTTTTCTCTTTCTTTGAATTTTTTCACCTGAAACTTAAAAAATTAATTTAGTTGATTTCACATGAGGATTTGATTTCTTTTCTCAAAGAGTTCCAGCTTATCTGAATCATATGCTCTCTATCCCATTTTATGGCAATAAGAAGTTAATGTTTCCTCCATAGAATTTACGCAATCCTAAGCAGCACTTTGGCAGTAATTGTTATATACTCTCTTTCCCTGGCATTGTAAATAGGAGTGTAACAGCCACAGAGAGAAAGGAACATGAGGAGCAAGAAAAGTTCCTTAAAGGTCCAGGGAGTTTCCCTCTAGAGAGGCTGCTTGCTATCTTCCAATGCATCACAACAGTGGCAGATGAAGAACTGGAAAATCTACAATGCAACAATATATCTGCAACTGATGAAAATAGTATGGAGCTTATGGCTGATGCTCTTATGCAGCTCTCTTCTCTTTGTAATATCAATCTTTTGTATAAAGGATCAAGCTGTCCCGTGGAAGGTGCTGCTAGATATCGTTGCAACATCGATCAGGAACTCGCATTAAAGGTATGCCTCTTTTTGATCATGATTTATCAATGTATAACCTTGTTATTTTATATTTAAAATATTTTTAACAAAAAAAACTGATCATCACTTTGGCTGTGGGAAATAAGAAGTTAATTTTTAATCCATCTCTTATTTGTTTGTAATTGTAGATTGCGCGCAGTGTCAAATTTCCTCTGTCAAAATATCTCTATCGGTGATACTGTCATTGATAAGGACCATTCTAGATGTTGTGCTGTTAAGTCGCCTGCTATTGAGGAACTAAATCAATTCAAATTGTGGGGGAAAAATACATCTGCCAATTCTTTAGTAATTGCTGTATGTAGAGGGGCAAGCATGTCTTGTAATTATAAAAGATATAAACTATTTCACCTCATAAATCTCAGGAGTTGTGAACAGTTCAGGTTTTCAATTAAACTTCTAACTTTTCAATATTCTATTTGAAGGACGTTGTATTATTTTCCAGTTCCTGCATACGTCTTTTCCTTTAACCTTTCCTTTAACCTCCACACATTAAGAAATAAAAATGCATGGACAAATCACTGTTTTTTCCTTGTTACCCTCACAAACAAAGGGAGATAGATATAAAATATGATAATTTTACTAATGTCCAACAAATTACCTCGATGTTAGGTAAACAGGACTAAGATAGTGCACGACAAAGCGAGTGCGAAAGCATCTCCTATATCAATGCGTGAAAAGAATATCTTAAGATCTACGAACGTCAGTTTTAACATAACTCTGCCAATTTTATCTAGGTTGAACCATCCACCCAATACATGTTGCTGATGGGAAGGCTATAACTCACACGTTCAAAGTTCAATTCTGGTTGAGTCCCTCGAGTTACTAACCCCCACCCCTATTGTGATATGATAAGTGGATAAACCAAGAATTCTTTCTAGCTCTAATATGTTCATGACCCAAAATGCATACAACTCCTGATTATGCAATGGATGAAAGCTCATACTGAAGACTCTGATCATCCTTAGGTACAACACTTGTGGGCAACCCTGATGAGGTAGTAGCTTCTGGTAATGATTCTGGAGCAAAGAAATTCCTTGAACCGCTGTAATTCCCCATTAAGGGTGCCTCCGGGGAATCGGGCCTGCAGCTAATTTCTCCTAGAAGTTTAGGATTCTTTGCATCATTTTCTGATTCTGAAGTATACTCATCATCACTCTACAATGAGAAATCTTCAGCCTCTTTACAGAAACTTTTCAAGACTTTCAATAAGTAGCTGTTCAAAGGCTTGATTATTCTCCTTTCGGACATCTTTGTAACCATACCTTGCAATACAGCAAAACATCTGGTAGTTTCTTGGGCAGACTCGTCTGACTAGAAAGCGCTCACCTTGTGTCACAATAGAAACTGGAACATACTTGATACGTACAAAGATTATGGTGGAATGTATGGCCTAGGTTTTTCACAACTAAATATTCCATGTACAAAGATTATGGTGGAATGTATGGCTTAGGTTTTTCACAACTAAATATTCCATATTCAGATCTAGATATGTATCAGTTTTGTATTAATATGACGGGATATAGTTTATTTTAAGTTTTATACGAAAATTATTAGTTTTTAGTTTTTAAATTTCTTGATAAGTTCTTTATCCAAAACATTGGAGCTTTAAAAACCTAGCCACAACACTTAACGAACAGGTTTTGAAGTGATCCTAATACAGGAAAAAATTTCCATGAGAAGTGATCCTAATACATGGAAAAAAATTCCATGACATAATTGCCATTGTTTTTATCTCCTTGCTACCTTACACGTTTGGATGGATGAAGATTGAAAAAGCCTAAGTTGATATTTGTTTCTGATAACATTCTTTTGACTAGACAATTCAGTTCAATGTTGTTCTTATCCTTTTGCAAAAGGAAGTGTTTAACTTTAAATTGTTGTAAAATTGGATTTGAGTTTTGCTATAACATAAGTACGGTGTATTGATAAACAGGAAATAATTAATAATCAAAATATTCATAATATATATATATATATATATATATATATATATATATATATAGTGGTTCATGTTAGATGATTGGGTTGCTACATTTATGGAAATAATTAAAGGGGCCCAATCAAAGGGGCTTCGCTTTGTTAGGCTATTTTTGGAGCCTATCTCCAGCACCAATTTGGGTGCCTCACCTCGAAGGACCTAAAGGGAATTCAACCCCGACCTCGAGCTTATCTGTCTTGGTCTCAAAAGTCCCAACCAACTGAGCTATACCCTTCAAGGCTTTTTATATATATATATATATATATATTTCCCTTGGTTTATTGGAGTATTTGTGCACGAACTTTTCCATGGTTCCTATCAAATACTTATCTTTAAATGAAATTTGTTTTCATAATAAATAGAGAAAAGGTCGTACATATTATTTTATCATACCTTTATTGTCAATAGAGCAAGTGAACTTTTATAGTTGTATATGCTTCAGAATATCTGAGAAAAGAAATATTGTTGGAGATGAAATGCAACAATGCTGTAGCAAATGCAAATTAAAATAAATCCAACTTCCAAAACTTGAAACTCTAAACTATAGATGTTTAGAAATTGTATTTTAGATATAGAAATGACAGACCTACCTTTGAAACTCTAAACTATAGATGTTTAGAAATTGTATTTTAGATATAGAAATGACAGACCTACCTCTGAATTGGTCCCAAGAGAATTAGAATTATTTGACATGTCCAAAAATGAAAAATATATTGAAAAGTGTTTAACCAAATAGGAATAACTCCGTTCAGGTTATCGTAGGAAATATCCCATACCTATAAATTTGGACAGTGCTTGTGCCAATTTGGAACTTGCCCTAAAAGAGCACAATTTCAAAGACCTAATGTTTGGAGCATCATAAATCCATGTATATTGGTTGAACTCATATCCCCATTGAAAATCTTTGACGGAATCAATGTGGTAAGGTTATGACAGTGCCCTAAAGCCATTAGGGCAGTTGTAATATTGATCAAGGTGTTGTTTGAGATGGGAAAAATAGAGAACCTGAAGTGATGCCATGCGAAGAGGAATTTCACCCCTTAATTCGTGTGATAGGATGTGCAACAATCAATCCAATGATATTACCATATACATCATACTGCCAATATAGGATCAACAAAAAAACTCACAAATTATAACACTAACCCCCAAATTATATTTAAAATATTTTTGACAAAAAAAACTGATCATCACTTTGGCTGTGGGAAATAAGAAGTTAATTTTTAATCCATCTCTTATTTGTTTGTGATTGTAGATTGCGCGCGGTGTCAAATTTCCTCTGTCAAAATATCTCTATCGGTGATACTGTCATTGATAAGGACCATTCTAGATGTTGTGCTGTGAAGTCGCCTGCTATTGAGGAATTAAATCAATTCAAATTGTGGAGGGGAAAATACATCTACCAATTCTTAAGTAATTGCTGTATGTAGAGGGGCAAGCATGTCTTGTAATTATAAAAGATATAAACTATTTCACCTCATAAATCTCAGGAGTTGTGAACAGTTCAGGTTTTCAATTAAACTTCTAACTTTTCAATATTCTATTTGAAGGACATTGTATTATTTTCCAGTTCCTGCATACGTCTTTTCCTTTAACCTTTCCTTTAACCTCCATACATTAAGAAAGAAAAATGCATGGACAAAATCACTGTTTTTTCCTTGTTACCTCCACAAACAAAGGAAGATAGATATAAAATATGATAATTTTACTAATGTCCAATAAATTACCTCGATGTTAGGTAAACAGGACTAAGATAGTGCACGACAAAGTGAGTGCGAAAGCATCTCCTATATCAACGCGTGAAAATAATATCTTAAGATCTGCGAACATCAGTTTTAACATAACTCTGCCACTTTTATCTAGGTTGAACCATCCACCCAATACATGTTGCTGATGGGAAGGCTATAACTCACACGTTCAAAGTTCAATTCTGGTTGAGTCCCTCGAGTTACTAACCCCCACCCCTGTTGTGATATGATAAGTGGATAAACCAAGAATTCTTTCTAGCTCTAATATGTTCATGACCCAAAATGCATACAACTCTTGATTCTTTGGCTTTATGCAATGAATGAAAGCTCATACTGAAGACTCTGATCATCCATAGGCACTTGTGGGCAACCCTGAGTAGTAGCTTCTGGTAATGATTCTGGAGCAAAGAAATTCCTTGAACCGCTGTAATTCCCCATTAGGGGTGCCTCCGGGTAATCGGGCCTGCAGCTATTTTCTCCTAGAAGTTTAGGATTCTTTGCTTCATTTTCTGATTCTGAAGTATACTCATCATCACTCTACAATGAGAAATCTTCAACCTCTTTACAGATAAACCTTTTCAAGACTTTCAATAAGTAGCTGTTCAAAGGCTTAATTATTCTCCTTTCGGACATCTGTGTAACCATACCTTGCAATACAGCGAAACATCTGGTAGTTTCTTGGGCAGACTCGTCTGACTAGAAAGCGCTCACCTTGTGTCACAATAGAAACTGGAACATACTTAATACATACAAAGATTATGGTGGAATGTATGGCCTAGGTTTTTCAGAACTAAATATTCCATGTACAGAGATTATGGTGGATTGTATGGCCTAGGTTTTTCATAACTAAATATTCCATATTCAGATCTAGATATGTATCAGTTTTGTATGAAGGTGATATACAAATTTAAAGGGATATAGTTTATTTTAAGTTTTATACGAAAATTGTTAGGTTTTAGTTTTTAAATTTCTTGATAAGTTCTTTATCCCAAACATTGGAGCTTTAAAAACCTAGCGACAACACTTAACGAACAGGTTTTGAAGTGATCCTAATACAGGAAAAATTCTTTATGAGAAGTGATCTTAATACATGGATAAAAATTCCGTGACATAATTGGCATTGTTATTATCTCCTAGCTACCTGACACGTTTGGATGGATGAAGATTGAAAAAGCCTAAGTTGATATTTGTTTCTGCTAACATTCTTTTGACTAGCCAACTCAGTTGCATGTTGTTCTTATCTTTTTGCAAAAGGAAGTGTTTAACTTTAAATTGTGTGAAAAATTAGATCGTGTCGCCTATCAAAATTGGATTTGAGTTTTGCTATAACATAAGTACGGTATATTGATAAACATGAAATAATTAATAATCAAAATATTCATTATATATATATATATATATAATATTCATCACACACACATATATATATAGTGGATAGTGGATGAAGTGATCCTAATACAGGAAAAAATTTCCATGAGAAGTGATCTTAATACATTGATAAAAATTCCGTGACATAATTGGCATTGTTATTATCTCCTAGCTACCTGACACGTTTGGATGGATGAAGATTGAAAAAGCCTAAGTTGATATTTGTTTCTGCTAACATTCTTTTGACTAGCCAATTCAGTTGCATGTTGTTCTTGTCTTTTTGCAAAAGGAAGTGTTTAACTTTAAATTGTGTGAAAAAATAGATCTTGTCGCCTATCAAAATTGGATTTGAGTTTTGCTATAACATAAGTACGGTATATTGATAAACATGAAATAATTAATAATCAAAATATTCATTACATATATATATATAGTGGTTCATGTTCGATGATCGGGTTGCTATATCTATGGAAATAATTAAAGGGGGCCTAATCGAAGGGGCTTTGCTTTGTTAGGTTATTTTTGGAGCCTATCTCCAGCATCAATTTGGGTGTCTCTGTAACACCACGATTTTGACCTCGTTTGCATTAAATGTATATATTGTAATTAATCATGGTATGGAGCTAAAGGCACAAGCCCCACCATCAATTTAGCGTTTTATGTTTTGGCAATTAAAAATCATTGTCGATGGTATTTTGTGCTAGCCGACACATTATAATTTTACACATCATGTAAATATGCAATTTAATTAAAAACCTACAACCAACTATGTCAATGCAACAAATAATGAGAAGGTGGCATGATTTCCTAAGGATAAGGGGGGGGGGGGATATTCAAACCTTTGGGCCAATGGGGAAAAGCCAAATGTCAAAGGGAGAACCCATCAAACTATCAACTACCAATTTTGTCTCTTGTGCCCAATCATTTAATTATGCCAGAAATTGGTTGAGTTAGTTATTGCAAGGGATGGGTAAGGTATGGTAGTCCAAATTTGAATTTGGAGAAACACCCATTTTTGGGAAAACGATTTTTGATTTACGGGGCAAGTTATTGCCCAAAAATGTTGCCCATTCCTTCATGCATCCACGTTTTTGGAGCTCTTGGGCACTCTCATTCACGTTTTTGCAGTTTTCTGTGTGTTTTCCTCATGGTTGGGAAGTTGTTTTGCTAACAGTCAGTGGCTGAGATCTCTGTTGGGCGTTTTTGGGTTGCACAACGAGTGGGAGAAGAGACCCACGATTTTTGGGTGGTGTTGAGTTCGTTTTGGCCACGTTTTATGGGGCCATAAGCGACTCTGGAAATCGAATTGCACAGGCTGAGCTGTTTTACTCAATTGCCATTCCCGATTTTGGCCTCTGTGATGTTTTCCTTCAATCTTAGAACTGTAATTGTTGTGTGTACATCTTTGTTTGGTCTTGAACTGGTTTTAGCTTGATAAAACTAGTGTGAGAAGGAACCTCACAGACAGATTTAGGGGGTTGTTTTTTCTTCTTTGCACACCCTGAATAGCACTGGAAAAAAAGGCATAGCCTTATGGACTGTGTAGCAGAGAAAGGGATGCTCCTTGTGTTGGGTGTGTAGATGTTTTAGAAGCCAGGCTAGATCCGGTGCATGTGTCCATAACTATGTGGTTGAGCTCACTAGCTTAGCAGTCAGTCTTTTCAGCTCCTTTGCAGCTTGATAAACCCAATTGTGTTGGCTTGGTTGAGTTCTTGTTATATCCTTGGCTATGTGTGAGTCTGTTAGTGTTCCCTTATTCCTTGTGGGAATCATGTCCAGCTTGGGGGTGGCAGTGTTGCTGAGAGATTGATGAGCACACTGGCCTACGGTTGGGTGGAATGTTGCAGCGACGTAGCTGGTTGTGGGATAAGCTTCTTCTAAGATAAGTATATTTTGTCTATTTTATCTCTGCAACTGTATGTGCTTATTGATTAATATGAACATGTTAAATACTGTGAATGAATGTATTTTGTTTCCGCTGTATATTAATGATTTATGTGTCTGTGCATGTTTTTACTTCAATGCATTTCATATTATGTTTGTGGGTCTAGTTTGCTTGGATCGATAGCACCATGGTCGTGTTTCTTCTCTGGTGGACGGGAGGGGACGTGACAACCTCACCCCAAAGGACCCAAAGAGAATTGAACTCCGATCTCGACCTTATTTGTCTTGGTCTCAGAAGCTCCAACCAACTGAGCTATACCCTTCAAGGCTTATATATATATATATATATATATATATATATATATATATATTTCTCTTTGGTTGTTTTATTGGAGTATTTGTGCACGAACTTTTCCATGGTTCCTATCAAATACTTATCTTTAAATGGAAATTATTTTCATAATAAACCGAGAAAAGGTCTACATATTATTTTATCATACCTTTATTGGCAATAGAGAAAGTAAACTTTTATAGTTGTATATGCTTCAAAATATCTGAGAAAAGAAATATTGTTGGAGATAAAATGCAACAACGCTGTAGCAAATGCAAATTAAAATAAATCCAACTTCTAAATCCTGAAACTCTAAACTATAGAAATTGCATTTTAGATATAGAAATGACAGACCTACCTTTGAATTGGTCCCAAGATAATTATTTGACATGTCCAAATAAAAAATATATTGAAGAGTGTTTAACCAAATAGGAACAACTCTGTTCAGGTTATCGTAGGAAATCTCCCAGACCTATAAATTACAGTGCTTGTGCCAATTTGGAACTTGCCCTAAAAGAACACAATTCCAAAGACCTAATGTTTGGAGCATCATAAATCCATGTATATTGGTTGGACTCGTATCCCCATTGAAAATCATTGACGGAATCAATGTGGTAATGTTATGACAGTGCCCTAAAGTCTTTAGGGCGGTTGTAATATTGATCAAGGTGTTGTTTGAGATGGGAAAAATAGAGAACCTGAAGTGATGCCATGCCAAGAGGAATTTCACCCCTTAATTTGTGTGACAGGATGTGCAAAAGAAACTCACAAATTATAACACTAATCCCCCAAAAAAGTTGATTCTAAGCATCAATATTAAAACTCACAAATTATAACACTAACCTTCCAAAAATGTTGATTCTAAGCACCAATATTAAATTACTTCAGAATTGATCACTATAACAACTTCATTGGACTCAAATATCAAAGAATGTTAGCGAATCAATTGCTTGAACATAAAAATACTCCCACAAACATTTTGTAAAAAATCAATTTACAATACATAATGATGGAATTCATCTATAGCAAAATCTTCATAATGAAACTTTGAGTGTTTTTTTTTTCAGGTAGAAAAAGCATGACCTTGATATTCTTATTAAGAATCAAAGGGCATTGAAAAACACTCGCCCAAAGGAAATTACATCATAGAGAATAAGAAAGAGGATTAGTCTGTTCCAAGGAGAAAGAACATCTAGTCGCTGCCAGGGGGAGTGGCAAACAATAAAAAATGTTCCCATCAGAAATTTGTCACATCATATAATGATCAAGGTCAATCAGCCCTATCTATCGTGAACCAAGAGGAGCTGATCTGCGATCCAAAAAAGATACTCTAATGGAGCTAAAATAAAAGTAACATGCTCCTCAATAAGGCAAGCTCAAAAAAGCTGAAAAGAGTCACATGTGACCAATTGGTCATCGAAAAATTCTGAAAAACAGCCATAACCTGGATCATATGAGAGAGCTGTTTTTGAAAGACTGTCAGCAATCCGATTGTGTTCACGATAGATGTGACAGAAAGCTAAGTCGTGGAAGCTTGTGATAAGCTTCTGTGTTTCTCCGCACCAGTGTGATAGTTCTGGTGGGGTGAGAGCAGTGATACCTTTGGCCCAGTTTATGATGACTTGTGAGTCACCATAAATATGAACCAGTGGAATACTCATCATTTGGGAAGAAAGCAGAAGGGCCCACAGTCCCATGAGTTCTGCTTTTGTATTGGATCCACGTCCTACCCCCAGCGCAAAATCTAGATGATGATTCCCATTGATAAACACACTAAATCCAACACCTGCAGCAGTGGAAGTAGAAGCACCATCAAAAAATCCACATGGAAAAAACATGCAGGGTGCCGGTCCAATCTTTCTTTTCTTTTTCTTTTTTCTCTCCTTCATAACAGGCCCTGGGGAAGACAACAGAGTAGAAGGCAATTGTGCAGCATACAAAATCTGATGATAGATACCCAAAACAGTAACTTTTTTCCCGTCAAAAATAGCCCTGTTTCAAGATTTCCAGATGGCCCAATAAATATGATGGGGAATGTATCTAAAAACAGAACCACCAGTGTGAATAGAAGCCCAAGTATCCAGAAAATCTGCAATGGAATTTTCTACAGGAGGAAAATAATTCTGAAAGAGATCGCTGATAAGTCCTCGAATGCTTATCCAGATCGGACATCGAGTGAAGAGATGGAGGACTGTCTCCTCATTATTTAAACATAAAATACATATGCCAGGGCCATGCTTGCCTTTTTTTTGGAGATTATCCCAAGTAAGGATCCGATTTTCCTGCACCAGCCAAATAAAACACCCAATTTTGCGTGGTAGGGTACTGTTCCAAAGTGATAATGATACATTAATCCTCAAAACAGGCCTGTAGAAGTGTACAAGACAATCATAAGCACTGCTGGCCGATACCATACCATCTTTTTTATTGTAGTCCCACATAAATGTATCTGGAGCATCTGACAATCGTATACCATTTAGTTCCAGTGCCCGAGTATACAAGTTCCAGGCAGATTTCCATTCCCCTTCAAGGAGTAGTTCATCCGCAGAATACCAATAACAATGTGCATTTGGCAAAGTGTTGTGTGCCTGTGCAAGGGAAACGATATCCAAGTCCTCCAAATAAGATCTTAACCCTTCTGGGAGTAGATAAGAGTGAGTGTTACCAATCAAAGGATCAACCCTAACATGTATATCTTTTCCATTCCCTATTTGTCAGGCAAGATATCGACCAATCCATGGAATAACCTGAATGAACCCTCTCCAGAATACTGAAACCCCACGAGTGCAATTTTTTTTGTCACGAAGCCATTCAATCACAGAAAACTTTTTCAAGTACTTGGCAATGAGGACACGGTGCTAGAGACTGTCACAAAAGAGAACCCCCCAGAAGGTTTTAAGGCGAAATGAAATGCTAAACCAAAGGAAGTTCTTAATTCCCCACCCATCAGAACTTTTTGACCAGGAGAGATCAGACCAACATGCAAGGTGATAACGGCGGGTAGAGTCTGAGGATCCCCACAAAAAAGCAAAGGTGATACTTCTCAACTTCTTCAGCGTAGAAACAGGAATGGGTGCCAGTCCCATCCAATATACAGGAATGCTTGAAAGAACAGACTGTACCAGAATCAACCTTCCACCTAAAGAAAGCAGCTTGTGTGTCCAAAGGCTGATTTTTTTTTCAAACTTTTTTATCAGCCAGTCCCAGTCCCGCGTTCTATATCCAAGAGGCTTTATATAAAAACCAAGATAGTTAAAACCCATAGAGATGGGTAACTCTTTATAAGGGATCGATCTGGTGAGTGGCATGAGATCCGAACTAGGGATATTATTGAGGATAAAAGCAGATTTTTCCATACTGATTAACATGCCTGATGCTTTGCAAAATGTATCCAGGATAACATCAAAAGCTGCCCATTCTTTCATAGTGCCCGAGCCCATAAGAATAACATCATCCACAAACAATAGATGAGAAAGTGCAAGGGTTGGAGAAATCTGAACACCCCTGATAAGGCCGTTTCTACGAGCATCTGCTATTAAAAGACTAAGACCTTCAATAACAAGTATAAAGAGCAGGGGGGAGAGAGGACATCCTTGGCGTAAACCTCTTGAGGCCGGGAAAAAATTTGAGGGAGTACCATTAACCAAAACAGCAAAGGTGGCAGAAGAGAGACAACCCATAATCCAATTGACAGTCTGTAGGGGGGTTTCGATTTGAATGAGGATAAGGCGAACATAAGTCCAGTTGACTCTATCAAAAGCTTTGACCAAGTCTAATTTGAGAATGAAAGCACAGAGATTTTTTGTGTTTGTAGAGTGAAGTGACTCCTGAACTATACCAATAGGTTCAGTGATCTGCCTGTTCTTAAGGAACCCATATTGTTCCTGAGAGATACATGAGTCCAAAAAAGGTTTAATCCTGACCGCAATGACTTTTGAAATTAATTTGTACAAGAGATTACATAAGGAAATGGGTCTAAAATCTGCAAAAGTCCGAGGCTTGTCTCTCTTAGGGATAAGGGCAATGAAGGTGGAGTTGAGAGAGGTGGGGATCAAGCCAGAGACTCTGGTGGACTCGACAGCAGATAGGAGCTCCTTCCCAATAAGATCAAAAAAGTATAAATAAAACTCTACAGGCCATCCATCCGGTCCTGGGCTTCTATCTTTCTTGAAGGATTTAAGAGCAGATTCTAATTCCCCCAGAGCAACCAGACAAGTAAGTTTGGGTGCTTCCCCCTCAGATATCATTCTCGGGAAGAGCTGAATAACCCTGAGTTGCTTACTTAGACAGGTAGCCCCATCATCTTTGAAAATATTTGAAAAGTGAGATAGACCCAGTTTCTTGAGAGCAGACTCTTCTTCATGTATGTTACCATCCTCATCAGCGAATGCCCAGATCACATCCTGGTTTCTCCGGCCAGAAGCCAACAGATGGAAGTATTTAGTATTCGCATCCCCCTCAAGAGACCATTTTGCTCTACTCTTTAACTGCCAGGTAAGGAGGATATGGTTCATGATCTTTTTCCTCTCAGATCTGAAATGATCCAAAAGAGCCAAGTCCTCTGAGCTAAGTATACCATGGGGAGAACTGGTGAAAAGGGATGCAATAGAAAGTTCCAGCGATGATAAATCCTTTTCAATCTAGGACTGTTTTCCTTTAATCCATCCTTTGGTTTTTTTCTTTAGGGTTTGAAGCTTCCATAGGAGAGAATCCAGATCAGAAACAGTATCATCCCTAAGGATGGAGGTCCAAAGGGGAGTTACCCAATCTGAGAATTCAGGGTCATCAAGCCACGATCTGTTAAATTTAAAAGGATAGTTATGGGATGTGAGTTGCTTATCCCATTCCAGGACAATAGGATAATGATCCGAAATATCAGTACAGTGGGTCCAAACCCTGTAGTAACCTAGGGAAGGAAGTAGTGTGCCAGAGATCAAGAAACGGTCCAAACGTTTACTAATGCCCTCAGGTCCAGCACGCCCATTACGCCATGTGGGACCAGCACAGAGAGGTGCCAGGTCTAGAATATTATGAGAGTCAAACAGAGCATTAAAGTAGCAAGTAAGAGGGTCAGGACATGATTTGAGACCCCAACTTTCTAAGGAGTGAAGTGCGAGATTAAGGTCCCCTCCAAGAATCAAGTGTTGGGTACCCAGGAACCCACTTTCATGTGCTTTTTCCTAGAAAGTCTCACGTTCTTTATAAGGTCCGTACACATTGAGTATCGAAATAGGATTTGAAAGACCCCTAAAAGAGGCCTGGATCAGGAGACCTGCACAAATTTGAAAGGCTTTACATTTGACTTTAAGAGGGTTCCAAGACGACAACAAACCACCAGAAAGGCCCAGAGCATCTATAGCACAAAACTCCCAGGAGGGGAGGATCTTAGAGAAAGCTAACAAAGCAGGGAGAGAGCTACACATAGTCTCTTGTAAAATAATCACATCTGGCTTAAGAGGGTTGAAAAGAGTTCGAAGGCACAGAGTTTTAGCCTTGCCTCCTAGGCCACGAACATTAAAAGAGACTATCTTCATGGAGCACCGTTATGGGGAGACGGTGCTCTAAGTCCACGAGAAGAAAAATTGAGTGCCACATCATCAAGACGTGCTGAAAGAAGTATATAGGGAGGAGAAGCAGATGAAAGATCTATCTGCTTCTTAGTCTTTTTATCCCTTTTCCTTCCGATAGTTACGTTTTCAAACCGGATAGAATTGAGGGGGAGGGTAGAAGGAGAGGTTGGAGTAGTTGCCGTGAAAATGGATAGGGTTTGTTTTAGGGAGGGGTCAGTAAAAGAAGGTGAAGAGGTCGGGCTTTGATGGGGGGGAGGAGATGGAGTGGGTAAACCATGTGTGGTCAAAAGCGGAAAGTCCACCAATGAAGTCAATAAAGGGACAGGAGAAGTCAGATCGAACGAAGCCTGACACAAGGGAGGAGGCGGTGGCAGGTCCAATGGAGACAGCGGAAACCCCTGATGCTGAGCCAGATGGGAAGATGGGTCCGGGGCAGAAGCAGAAACTGTAGAGTTGTCAACCCGACAGAGGTCAGAGATAGGGCTATGATGCATTCCATGATCCCGTACAGAGTCCGATAAAGAGCACTTTCTATGAGACTGAATCAGGCCATCAACAACACCCATAAACTCATCAGATACAATATCAGTAGGAAAGGGAGAGACATTATGTGTACCTGGGGTGGCTCCGTCCATAACAGAGTGTGTTAAAGAGCCAACATCGCGATCATCATCTGAACCAGAATCAACCTCCAGCTGATGAATAGCAGGGCATTTGTTCCTTAAATGTCCATTATCATGACAAATACTACATCTAAAGGGAACACGAAAGTAGTCCAGCTTCTGGACAAAAAGGCGTTCCCCACAAAGAATTTCCACCTCCGCAGGTAGGCCTTGTGAGACATCAAGTACAACGAGGACGCGAGCAATCCGCTTATCGTATGCAAGGTGAAAATCCGGTTCCACGTCCACAAACCGACCTATAGTGTTAGCTATACCCTCAAGAACCTTCTTATTCCAGAGAGGGAATGGCAGCTGCGGAAGAAGAGCCCATAAATGCCTTTTGGTGATGCGCTCTCGGAGAGGATCAAACCCAATGTGCCACCGATTTAGTACCAAAGAACCCCTTCCGATTCGCCAAATACGTTCCAAAATGCGTTCACAGTGTTTTTCATCAAGAAAAGCGAACACAATCCAACCCCTCGATAACAGACTTATGAGTTATGATAGTGAAGCGGTATTGTGATAGAATCACCTTAATTTTAATTATTGATATTGTGAGATTGCTATTTTAGTGAGGGACGTAGTATTGGGAATTTGTATAATATTTAATTACATTTTTTAATCATATAGATCATAAAAAATAATGTCTCAAAGCAAAAAGAAACAACTTTCTATCAAAAAGTTATCTAGATGGTCATCTACATTATAAGTTTCATTGCCTAATAGAGATAATCATAATTTTGATTTGAAGAAAGACTTAGATATTTTGGGGCATAGTGAAGAATGTGATAAAAAATTTCAAGGAGGAAAACTTAGCATTGATAAAAAAAAAATATGAAAGAAGAGAGTTTCTTGAGCAATGAAAAACTAAGTATGAATGATTGAGAGAGACAAAACATGAAGGAAAAACAATTATAAAATATATATATTGTGAAATGCATAAGAAAACTGCACCATCGAGAATCGACATTGGTTGTTCTATATTACAACATTAATCACTAGTTGTTTATGTTAGTTCAAGCATTCATAAACTTTCACAAGCAAAATTGATATGTGAAAATGAGAAGAAAACAAAACCTATTATATAACACAACATGCATTGATGATAGTGTTGCCACCTTTCACACACCTGGGTCATGTGGCAGAAATCTTCAAGCCACTCGGTGTGTCCTTGGGGGCAAGTCTCGAGTCAAGGGTGTCACCTTGTTCTTGTCTCCTTCGTTTAGGCTCAACTCCTAACGAAGCCAAGGAGGGTAGACCCTATTAAGTTACTAAGGCAAAATTATTTAGTATGGTGATGTTAAATTGAATGAGTTACTTAGGAGTTTGAAATTTAACCATAAACAACTATAGATGACAAGATACAAAATGAACGCACGAAAACACAATGCTGAGACACAATATATATATAGCAAGAAAATAGCCAATGTCTCAAAATGGAGTCAAAAGATAATCAATGTACTTGCATGTGCTTGGAGTGAATGTTTTGCGATTGCCTCTTGATACGTTTTAAGTTAATGTGAAATATGAGTTGATTAAAATTAGGCGAAGGGGTAGACTCCAGATATACCCAAGAGTACTTGAAGTATATCCAAAACTAAACCTTCACGGCTACCCGCAAGGAATATGTGGGCTGAATGGAGTCTCTGAGGCTATCGTTCATAATGCACCCACATGTGTAACAGAGATCGACGCCCCGAGGTCACTTTTCAGGAGTTCCCGCTTCCTTTGGGTATTTTGCCACCGTAATGGTTTGATCGAGGTGTTGGATTTTCACCTGATGGTTTGTCAATTTGGGAGAGTGAATCCTAATTATTCTAGTCACTCAAGTGCTTTTGATGCAGCTTGACTGATCGGACGAACCACAACTAAGTGCAGAGCATACACATCGGAGTCTTGTCAATTTTAGTAAATTTTAAGATAGGTGTTCTTGTTAAAAAGAAAACTCTCTAGGAACCTCTTTCGATCCAAGTGGATCTTAATCGGGGAATCAAGGAGGGGTTAATTTTATTATAGCTGATGAAACAGTTGATGAAAAAGAAAACAAAGATACACAATGTCGTTTTTTTAATTATTCCTACTACGCATCTCTTTCCCCTTTCGGGTCAATCGTGAAGTCGTGGGGTAAATATTAAAATTACTTTGAAACCTCAAATATGGAATATGGAAATGATTATAAATCAAAGTATACTACCCTGCAGATTAAAACTACGCTAGATTGAAAAGAGATGAACACAGTAAAAAATTGACACAGACGCAAACAACAAGCTTGTAATAAGCTAAACTCAAAACACGGCGGTGGGGGAAGCTTTCGGGAAGCTCTGGTTTGTCCAAAAGTCGGAAAATGGGCAGAGTCTCATTCTCTTTTTTGTTAGACCTACTAAAAAACAACGAGCAATTAAAATCAAATGTGCCCAAACACACTTTAAAAGTGTTTTGAGTCACCACGCTAGTTACCAAAAAAAAACTAAGTAAAAAATTGTTAAAAGGGGTTAATCTAGTTTTGCAAAAAGGAACCAAGGAAAGCGGGATCTTGGCTTGCTGTTTGGGCAGCCAATGAGATATGCACTTTTCTTGCACAATTTAAATCTTTAAAGAACGAAAAAAGAAACTACCTTATGAGCAAGCTTTAGATCTATGATTTAGCTATTTGCAAAAAAAGGCAATTCCTCCACCTAGATCTATCTTTATGAAATGATACTCTTTATGAAATTATAGATCTAAGCAGCAAGACTCTTATGAAATAGATCTAACAATATATATTCAATTCTTAGAACTAGATCTGATCATAAGAGGGAGAGACAGGTAACCGGAAGATTGGTTT
The DNA here is from genome assembly GCA_001517045.1 of Pseudotsuga menziesii. Classification (NCBI taxonomy): domain Eukaryota; kingdom Viridiplantae; phylum Streptophyta; class Pinopsida; order Pinales; family Pinaceae; genus Pseudotsuga; species Pseudotsuga menziesii. The sequence goes on along the minus strand of LPNX010214608.1, from coordinate 110,077 downwards.
TTTTAAAGAAATGAGAAGAAGAGGAGAGAAGGTCGGCTCGTTGCTTGAATGGAGCAAGCTAAAAGGAGCCCCTTTTGTGGAGTGCTGAGGGACAGAGTCTTGAGCTTATTGGATAAAGAATGGCGTCAATCTTGATCCACACCTTCATCTAATCGAGAACCTGCAACTAGATAACACAAGCCTGCACAACACCTCGTGAGATCTGGATGTAGATGTATAAATCAACAAAAATGAAAGATCATGCAAAAATAATCTTATTTAGGCACATAACTGAAATTCTTCATCATACATCATATGGATAAACAAGAGCAAGCAATCTAACTTGCCTAGTTTACACCCTTACTTGATTCAATCGAATCCTTGAAGCCAGAAAACGAAAGCAGTACAGAAATTGGAAAGAAATTGCAGTTACCACATTAACAACATAACACTGAGAATCCACACAAACACATGCACTACACGGTATAGCCTCCAAAACTTATTTATTCACAAAATATAACAGTATTACAATGGCAACAACGCCTCAATCCAGCTCTAACTAGCTTGGAAGAGGCAGCTTGAGCTTTATTTATATATACACAAAAGGAGATCCAGCCCAGGGGGGCGCAAATCCCAAGGAGATAGACCACTGTAGCTGAAGGAGAGTCCATCAATGCCTGATCTGTGTCTAACTGAGCCAGATCAGAGTCTCACTGAGTGCAACTGCCAATCGAAGAGCTGATCTGACTGACACCTCAACCTGTTGACTGAAGCATCCACCAAAACTCATCCAGATGAGCCCAAATGTGTGGAGGAGAGAGGGAGGGCGAAATTCCCCATAAAGGATGTCGAAGATCAACTCTGGATCTGTCCAGATCACCTCCTTCAGTCAAGGATTTGCCAGATCTAGTTAATCTGGTTCAGATCTGACTGATTTCAATCAAATCTGCTGAGAATCCACTGATCTAGGATTTTGGATTTGCTCCATTACTTATCAATTTATTAATTAAAATAATCAATAATTGATTTTTGGGAATTTTTGACCTGAGTGATGGAAAAATCACTCAAAACCTGAAAAAAGTGGGTCCATGGGTTTACATGGTGCTCTTAGCTTGAAAATGAGCACCTACATGACTAAAACTGATTATTTGGCCCACTTTTATTACAAAACCAATTTTTTCAATTAAATTATTAAAAAATAGCCTAAGTTTAAGTTTTGAAAAAATTAAATTTTAATAAAAAACACTGAAAAAATTAAAATTTTTAAAAAGTTGAAAAAACCTAGGGGAACTTAGACATGTTCATATGACTCGACCATGATGCCTAGCATGTTTATACATTGACACATAGACTCTAATAACCTCAATAGGCCTAAATACCAAGCCGACCACCCCAACTTTGGAGGTATGGAGTGAAAAACTCAGAAATTATCAGTCTTTTATTTAACAACCAATAATAACCAAGGGAAAAAACACTCTGTGCTGATTGGATTGACAAATATAGTCTAAGAGACCGAGTCTTTTACAGACACTATCATGCTAGAACATTATTACAATTTCCCCAAGGGGGTATGTACATGTGATATAGTACAACAAGCACTTCCCAGAAGCACTTCCGAAGGTCTTCTAAGGTTCGGACAAAAGATCTTTGTGCAGTTCACCAGGCTCACTTGATAAAAAACCACTAAGTACAACTCAGGTGGTAACAGATAGGAACACGGAAATAGTCATCACAACTATGAAATTAGTTTATTAGATTGTATAAAGAGATTTACTCTTAAAATATGGACATCTTTGCTAGTTTACAATGTTTTTACAAACATCAAACATGTAGAAGAATAAAAACTATACATTATAGACAAATCACTTGGTTGCAAAAGAATTCTTTTTTGTTGTATATGAGTATTTTGAATAGTTACAAATTTAAAGAATGTTGGATAACTATTTTTTCCATTGACGCTAGATGAAAGTTGGATTGTAGTTTAGAGACATTTTGTGGTTTATGCCACATTTCTAGACTAAAAAAGGCTTTGGTCTCCAATTTTACAGTGTTTAATGCTCATAAATGTTTGTAATGGAGGTACAAATGGTGCTTTATCAATGACCACCAATGAAAATGACTTTGTTATTGTTTTGAAAAAAAATGTACTTGATTTTGTAAATGTTCATTGTATTGCTTATTGTGAAGCTTTAGTTATAGACGATGCTTTTAAAAATAATACTTGATTTTTTTTGAAAAATTAGCAAATAAAATATATCTTGGTGCAAAATTATACCAAAAGAAATAGTAAAGTTATTACTTTACAAAAACTTATACAACTCAAAACTCTTCATGATTTTTCATATCCATAGAGTTAGATGGCTCTCAAAAGGACACGCCATTAAAATGCTTGTATTGATGTCTCTCGTATTGACTTTGTGAAAAAATGAAAATAAAAACACATAGTATGATAAAACAATAATTTTTTAGTACAATTTTGTTTACATATGGTGGTAGATATAATGTATAAAATAAACAAGTTGAACAAGAAATTCCAAGAAAATAATTTTGATGTTGCCTCTTTAGGGACGGCCATAAATGTTACTATAAACTCTTTAAAATGTGATTTTTAAGAAGTGACATATTAGCAAATTGTTGAGGTCTGGAAATTCGCAGGCAACAACAGCAAGGGATTCTCCCCAGTCAACGTTTCTAACTAGCCCGTGACTGTTTGGTGTAGGGAATCTGTTCGGTTTGCGATCCGGCTACCGTAGGTCAAGTAACAAAAATAAAGGTTTTACTGGCTGCGGCCCGGTCCACCGTATATATTTTTATATTTTTTGACTTTAAGTATGATATGCAAGTGCCTATCTAAGACGCAGACTGATTAAGGATGCAAGGAGTGGTCACAATGTGATGCGCATGTTCTTACCTCTCGTTTTAGACTCTTTCGCATCTAAATCATACACAACTAGAAAATATATACTAACTAACTAACCTATCCCCAGGGAGCAAGATTGTCACTTATTAATGAGTAATGTATTTTGTGCATGCGTTATAAAAAGAAATCACAGATAGTTGATACTTTTTTCAAACACATGAACAGTTAAAGATATTTGAACAACCAGATAGTCAATTTTCTATGAACACATTCACCACTCATAGTGGAAATTTTCATAAAACAAACCAGAGATCATTCATGCAAGAACATAGGTTCAAAAAGTTAGAACGATCTCACAATTAATGGACACAAAGCTGGAAACGAAATAGTTCCTCTTCAACAAATCCATAGCATAACATTTGAACATTCCACCAGGCTTTCTCCAATAGGCAAACTGTAATTATTTCTTGCAAAAGGAAATAGTTCTTCTTACAATATGTCTTCCAATCTAACTGGGAAAACAGTCCTTTTTCCTGCCTAGATTCTCTATATTTATACAAAAGAACAAAACTGTTGGGCTGCCCATGAAATGACTCTTGGGCTTCCCCAACTCTTCTCCTCCCACATTTTCTTTCATTAAGTGTTTATAAAATTTACAATATATTACAATAAAATGAATAAGATGCTCATGAGGAGGGTCCCGCTTGACTATTCAAAAATTTCTTCCATGCTGAAGCCTCTGAGGCAATACTTTCGAATTCAGAAGGTTCTAGGAAACAAATATTTATTTCGAATTTAGCAGCCTGATTTCTTATGACTTCTATTCTGGCTCCGCTCAGGCGAAATTGGTCTTCTAACAACTGCACACTAACCACGGAATGATCTACTTCATTCCTCAGGGTCTGCTCATCTAAGGCTTTAATGTGTTGTATTCTTCGTTCGTCTCCTTGATATCTTCTTTGCAAAATCTCCAAAAACAGGCTGTGGTCTGGAAAGGTATCCATTCTCTGTTCAACCTCAACCTGGCAGCGATTATAAGTGATCAAAATTCTTCTGAAGAATTCTGCACAAGCCCCATTTGTCTTCTTGACAACCTTCTTGAATTCCTCGGCTGTGTTTATGGCAAACTCCAGTAAATCATAGTCTTGCCTTAGGGCTTGTTGATCTTTTGATGGTAAATATGTAGGGGTTTCTTCATTCGCTTCTAATCTCTCCATCCTTCCTGTCAGGACTTCTAAGATGTCCTACAATCTGTCAACAAAATATAAAGAGGTTTCCAAAATCTCTTCCAACCGATTGTCCACCTGCAAGACCTTGCACCTCTCCTCCTCTATGGCCACTTGCAACTGGTGCATCTTGCTTCTTTGTGTCAGAATGTGCTCCTTAAACACCTGAAAACTGACCTGCTGTTTCTTGGCTTCTTCTAGGGCTGCTGTCAATGAGGTAATCTGTTCTTTAAGTTCTGCATTCTGCCCCTGAGATTGCCTCTCAGATCCCTCCAAGGTAGCCTTCTGCAGCTCCAACTCCCCTATCCTGCCTAGCAGCTGCTCCTTTTCTATTCTCAACCCTTGACATTCTTGCTGCACTTTCTCCAAACTTTCTTGGGAAGCCTCCATGGATCTCTTCTCTACTTGGAGGGACTGGAGCCCAGCTTTTGAAGACTTTATTTCTTGTTGTATGTCTTCAAACTTTCTTTTCAACCTATTATTTTTTTCTCTTTCTCTTCTTAGGGTATCTTTGAGTTGGAAAGAGGACTTCTTTGGCTGTTCGAGATCAGTCATTATTCGATCTACATTGTCCTCGGAAGCATGGATCAATGTAGCCCTCGCTCTGATAGTGAACCTGGGGTCCTTGTCTATCCCATATACTACAGTTGTATCATTAATCATTTTACTGGATTGCCCCCAATTTCGACCTTTCTCTCGGTCCTCTTTACTATCCTTTTCCTTTCCCTATCATAAAAGATAATGTTGAAATCTGGTACCTCCTCCCCTTTTTTTTGCTCAAACGGAATTAGCCTAAGGGTGGGGACCATAGCTTGTTCTGGTGTGCTGCCAGCAGCTACCTTAGGATCTTGAATATTAGGGTTCCCCAAATCCTGAGCCTGACTGTCTGCTGTATCGGAAGTTGATTGCTCTGTCATTGTCTCTATCATCTTTAGCTTTTCTGCTTCCTTCTTCTTCAGCTCCTCATCCATCTTTCTTTTCTTTTCTTCTTCCTCGCTCTTGGCAACTTCTTCTGCCTTTCTGGCTGCTTCTTGTGCAGCTCTTCTCTTTTCCTCCTCTTCTCCTTTGAGCCAACTTTCAGCCTTTTGTGCTAGTCTCCTAGCATCTTCATTTCTTTTTCTAGTTTCCTTCTCCTCTGCCTTTGCTTGCTCATCCTATCATTTTCCGCCTTTGGTGGTGTTTTTCTTCTTAAACCTTCTTCTTAAGGCTATTATATTTTGTGCACTGCGGAAAATAGATTCCTGTCTGTCCCAGTGGCTTGTGTATTCAAAATGTACCTTCGCCTCTTTGCAGTTCTCTGCAACCTTATTCCGGGAATCATTCCTGTGGAAACGCATTTCCCCAAAATGGAATTTCCCCAACTCTTCCACGAATTCGTCAGTTTTGTTCACCCTAGTAAACTTGTAGCTTCCCAACCTGAATGGCAAAGGAGGGTAAGCTGCTTTCTTATGTTCAAACAGAAAGCTCCCTATGCCATCTAAAAAGACTTGTCTAACTGCCTCTTTGTGGACTACATAGTCAGTGGCATACTTAGGCAGTAGTGAGGGCGCTCTGAGCATCCAAACATTCTGAAATATAATCCATCCTCAGTCAAGTAATAGTCTGCATATTCTTCAATCACCTGCAATGCCTCCTCCGACATGCAATTGCACTCTTTCAAGAAAATCAGGGTATACAATGGCATAATGAAGTGCTCACACACTTCCTTATAGTCACTGTGGTATTTGTGGGCCCATAGTGGCTTGTATGCGGAGTAGATTAGTGTTTTTTCCCGGTCCCAGATACACCTCAGATTGGGGAAGGGTTGGTTGCACAGTATGCAATCTATCAATATAGAGCTCATGTAGAACTCTGATCTCTTCTGGGACACCCCTCCTAATGCTGAAGCAATGCAGGATGAGAGGCTATTGGACACAATGTTTACCCAGTTGAACACTATCCCCTGTGTTGCAACATAGAAAATGATAGGTACCCACTCCAATTTGAAGCTTTTACCGTGGGCCCTCCCAAACATCCTGTTCAGCATCAGGGCAATGAACCTGTAAGGGGTTCTTAGACTTGCAGTGTCATATTTTTTGGTCGGCCTAGTTCTAAAGTTCTTGCCAGGCATGAGCATCCTCTTTAGTGTTTCGACTAGGTCCATCTTAATTTCCCTCAGCCACTCCTCAGTCAAGTACACCTGCGCTTCTGGTAAGTGGTAGGCCAGTGCCACATACCCAGGGCTATAAGCAGCATAACCCTGTTTATCAACGTTTTCCAAAATCATGGTGGTTACATCTGCCTTGGGAAGAATCCACCCAATCACCTCTGAGCATGGAAAGAGGTCAGGTCTAGTAACAATTTTCATCAATGAAGATTTATCTATATTGGCATAGATGGTTTCTTCTTCAAAACATATGTCAGATACTTCTCGGCGGGTTATTAATCTGTAAATTCCCCCCCATTGATATTTGGGTTCCACACCAACTATGCATTTGGTGTCCTCGTAGGTGTATTTGACTCTGGTAATGATTTCGAATTCGGGTTCCTCTTCCTCCACGGGGGCCTTCTTATTCTGAGGTTTAGACATCTTGGATTCTGAGGAATTTCCCTGTCATGTACAAAAATTGCTTTTAGGTCCTGTTGGGTCATTTCCATATAGCATTCAAAATGGAGGCAATTGTATAAGCATTTTACTTTCTCTATGCTAAACATGAGTGCAGCTATGAAGAATAAACAATAATGCTCAAAAAACCAAGTGTTCCCGCATAAAATTAATCTGCCCTAGGGCTAAAACCAGCTCTCAACCAACATTCGCAGATTTAACTTAAAAAAAACATGGGTTTTCTAAAACGACGAAAATCCTCCTCCGCTCATCCTCAAGAACACAGTCTTGAAATCTCCTCTCGGCGCTGTGGATTACAATGTCACGCGGAAACATATGGTGCCTAAACTCAAGTGAGGACGCTGCAAGTGGTAGCGCACTAGAAGATAAGGGGAAGCTGCTTGTTGTAAAATGCTCACTTCACGGTCTGAATAGGTAATGCATCTCAAAACCTAAAATGGGCCGGGGTTCATACTCGAGCTCGAACAATCTCATCCTAAGCGGGAAGTAAAAACAACATCACAGTCTTGGTTTGTGAAGACGAGGGCGACCGAACTGTGGAACCAGACTCACGGTATCTTGGCAGAAAACCATGAAACGCCCTCCTCGGACGGCCAAACACAGACTGGGGGAAATTGGTGCGGATAGCGTAACGGCCGTCTGCACCGGTTTCCCCAGCAGTCGAGTGCAGTCTGCAAAACCCCAACAGCCGCGAAAGACATCATTGCAAAACTAAGAAACCCCCCACTGGGCAGCCATACTATTAAACTCAAAAATATATACAGGCCGGGATGGGAAAACCTAGGAAAACACTAACCGCGAAGACAACAAAAGTAGTTCGACTAATCAAACGGAACGGAAAAAATGGGCACAAGGGCCTACCTGGCACTGTGCTGCGCCACTGGTGGAGGAAAACTGGTGAACTTCCACGGCGGAGCCACCTAGGAGCGAAGGTATCGACAGCGAAATTCTTGGTCTGCTCGAGCGAAAACGACAGCACGGAGAAATCGCCAAAAAACAATAAAATAATAAACTCCCAAACCCAAAATATATACGTCGCGGTCAACATGCAATCAGCGGGAAAAATAAGATCATCGAGCGGCGGAAAGGCTATAGGATCGGCGATTATGTTACTATCTCCTCCGCAACGGCGAATGAAGAAAACGTCGGAATGCCTGTAATGGCATTAGAGGGAGAAACAAATCAACACTCGCATTGGAGCTCGCGAGACTAGGGTTTCAGGTCAAAAGGTGATTAGAGAGCCGCAACGGTGAACCCGTAAAAGAAACGAGTTCCGCAGACCAGCGAAACGGAGTAAGAATAAACATGTCTTAAGCGAAAAACATCGATCAAGCGGACAAAATAAATCAAACTATCGGAATCATAGTGCTCTCTAGAGCCGCAACGACGAAAGTTGAAAAAACCAAAGACCGGCGAGCCAAAAACGGCGGGGATCGGAAAAGGATGAAACAACTCTCGAAAAACTTCGCAGAATCTTCTCCGCAATGGTGGAAGACGTATAGAAAAAGGCTCTGACGAGATCTCAAAACAACTGCCGATAAAGAAGAATACGTCGGAGACCAAATACACTTGATTTCGGACTTGATGTCCGGTTCTTTTCCGCAATGGCGGACACGCAGACGACTAGACTCCCGACTCAAAAGTCCAAAACACTTCCGACGGCCAGGAAAAATTAATTCAAACATTAAAACATTTCCCGCATAAAAGTAATATTTATTCAAACATCAAGCAAAACAAAAAACTGAGCAAAAAACGAATCAAAGGAGGGTCGCAATTTTTTTTTGAATTTTTGGAAATCGTTGCAGCTGCAACAATTGGTGACTACGTGGTGATCCCCAGATTTCTGAATCAACCTTTTCCTAGTAAAAATACTGTTTAATCATGAAGCTCATAAGTTGAATTTTTCTAGATGCTTGTATTCCTAAGATGGAAACACATGCATTTAAATCATTGATGCCAGTCCATTTTTTGGGAAGGAAAACGCAAAATATTTAAAGTCCGGATAACTCTTCTGAGGCTTAGTAGGTGAGTTTTATTTTACCTCTGTCTGTGGGTAGTTTCTAGCTTGGACACCACAGGATCGTAACATATGGAAAATATAACTATTCATTTGTTCCTCATTCGCATGCCACCTGCACTTTTGTGCCCTTTTGAATTTTTGTTTTTATGAGTCCTCCATCTGCTCTCTTTCTGAATTTTTTATTCAGGTTCTTCCATCCATAGTGTCATTTTGTGTGAGAGATGTATTTACTTTTCAGCTCATGGATGGAGAAGAACTTTTAGCAGCTTTATATTCATATTTTTGATACTTTGCTTTGATATGTATTGCTTCTTTTAGGAGTTTTGACTCTTAATAGCCTTTAAGCTTTTGAAATCATGGCATGGGATCATTTATATATAATAAACTGTTTACCTTGCTTCCTTTCCGTGGGTCCTTTGCTATCATTCCCTAGGACATTTTAGATGTGAAATGGATGGAGCCTCGAAATAGTATTCCAGACTTTTTAATTCTCAGTTATTTTCAGGAGTTAAGTAGGACTTCAATGAGTGCATAGCCACCTAGGAAAACTACCTACTAGAAGACATTCTATCATTTCAAGATAAAATGCACAGTATTTTCCCAAAGATTTTAGTTAATCGAGAACCCTGATGCTTTCCATGCAACCAAAAGTTTGCCTCTTTTATTAAAAAACAAACCAAAATAACCAAAAATAAAGTGGTAAATCAAAGCAAAACTGCATCGAATTATTTATGTACAAAGTCATTAAATCAAAAGAAAAATAAAATTGTGCCCACCCTTGAAAATCTTTCAAATTATGAGTTAAGGGGCTAGGATGGGTTGCAGACATGAGATACCTAACCATGGTCTAATCCTGCTATTTCTGAAACCGAAACTATGTCTACCGATTTATCATCAATCTCATTAGCTTGTGAAAGTTGAAGGAGATCAGGCTGAGTGTCAGTCATATTGCTGGCTTTTTCTGAGGCATGATATCTTAGTTCAAGCTCTGTTAGATAATTCCCCAAAACAGAATTAGTAGATTCATTACCCTCTTTCAACTTAGTGATATTGTGTTTCATGTAAGGTTCTCTCAAAATTTTGATCCGATTTGGGATCCCCTTATGAGGCAACCACAAATGTGACCAATCTGAAGCAAAATACCCATTTAACCTTGCGAACCAGTCACGGTTCAGAATAAGTCCATATCCATCCGGTTTGTCAGCCACCACAGTATCAATAAATTGACATATCTTGTTATTTACAAATAAACGAATGAGAACATTCTCCATTTCTCTCACTACTTTGACATTAGTTTTGTCTAGTTGAGTGACTTCCCAAGTAGTAGGTTTTGGCTGTCCATTAATTTGTTTGCAAACTACGAGTGGCATAACATTCACTGATGAGTCAGAATCTACCAAACAAAAATGCACCTTATGATTCAACATTTCCAGAGTCAAAAGGAAAGGTGGGGCTCTAGTTTTCTCTCCCCCAATTGATTCAACATCTTCCTCCACAGGTTGGTTTTTGGTGGGTATCTCTTCCTCTGGCTCTTTAGGCTTTTCAGTGCTTTCTTTGTTTAAACTTGCATGTTCTTCCATAAGGTTAGCAGGCTTGTTGATTTGCTTCGTCTCTCGGCTGAAAATGGTAATTTCGGGTACTTTATCTTCAACATTGTTCTTTGGCTGTCTCTTGACATTCTCTTGCAATTTTTTAATTTTTGAAATTATTGAATTGTCTTTTATTTACCAAACTTGTGTTTTTTGTTGTCATTGGTACATTCTCAGGTTTATATATATATATATATATATATATTTTGTATCAAACAGCGAGATACAATCCCATAAAAACATGGTATCATTTTCCTGTCTTTCTATGGTCTGACCACCTTTTTCCTCTTCATCAGTGTCCTCAGTCAATTTAGAGTCTAAAAGCTGATTCATTACCAATGTCATCGAATTTAACCATTGAGGACAATTCTTTTCAGAATGGGGTTGTTAGTGAAAAGTGCAGAAATTATCCATCCCTACCTCTGTCAGATTCGTTGATGCTGAATGTGTGGAGGGGTTTTGAATTGGTTGTTATCTTCCTTTTTTTTGTAATAAGGCTTATAAGCTTTCTGAGCTTCTTTTTCTTTCTCCAAATCTATTATTCTGTTGGAAAGCTTCTGCATCATCTTTAACATCTTTTCAAAATCATGTGATTGCTCCTCTTTAGGTTTAGACAGCATTAAGGCTCTTTTCCTGGAAGTTTTTTCTCCAGATTGCTTGAGATAGTCTTCTATACTTTTCTTTTCAGCCTCTACTCTTTCTGCTTCTTCATAAGTCTCTGCTAACGTAGGCTTAACTTGAGCTTTTGCAAACATAGCCAAATCCAGACCTAAAGCCGAGGTATAATACTCAATCAGAACTTTATCAAAAGGCTTATCAGTTGCAGAGAAGTTCTTGAGGTAAGCAGAAAATCTTTGAGTGAAATTGTGTACCTTCTCAGTCCTTTCTTTTTTTAAAGCGTCCAAACCTTTCATTAGTGCTACATGCGTCTTTTGGGCTGCATATTTGCTTCTGAAAATCCTTTCAAAGGTATCCCAATTTGGGATAGAGTTTGCAGGAAAACCAAAGTACCAGAATGTTGCTACTCCTTTAAGGGTATGTGGGAAAAGTCTACAAACAACATCCTCATATTCTCCAGCCCTTAATCCTTCTATTGCCAAATGGAAACTTTGCAAGTGGTCATCTACTAAAACCTTCTCATTATGATCAAACTTAGGCAGCAACGTCTCAAAAACTTGGGGTAAGTCATGCAACGAAGGTGTTAGGTTCAAGGGTGATCTGGATTTCCAAGCCGGTGGTGGGTTTGGTGGGTTAAGCTGGTTTGCATTTACACCTGCCATGAGTCTGGGTGGAGAGTGAGGAGGTGAAGGAACAAGAGTCTGCACAGGTGAACAGTAAGGTGTGTTTGGGCCTACTTGATTCAAAGGCCGAACAACTTCCTGTATTGCTCTTTCTACTAACTCTTCCAAGTCTCCAACCAACACTGAATCTTCCAAGATGGGACGGTCTTTTTTCTTATATTCTCTTCGGGGTAAATTAGGGATGAGGGGTAATCCTCCAATACTCTTTACATAGGCCCGTGTGTGTCTCCTCAGATCATTTATCACTTGGTTGTCCAAAACAAACAGATGTTCCCTGTTCTCTTAAGTGTTTGGATCAGGACACAAGCTACTTTCAAAATTATCACTGGTGGGGTTATTTCGAGAAAACGGGTTTCCTTGGTCAGCCATGCACTGGCAGCCCTCCTTCTAGCACCAGAAACTGTTGAGGCCTAGAAATTCGCAGGCAACAACAACAATAGATTCTCCCCAGTCAACGTTCCCAATTAGCCCGTGACTGTTTGGTGTAGGGAATCCGTCCGGTTTGCGGTTCGGCTACCGTAGGTCAAATAACAAAAATAAAGGTTCTACCAGCTGCGGCCCGGTCCACCATATATTTTTTTACTTTAAGTATGATATGCAAGTGCCTATCTAAGGGGCCAGACTGGTTAAGCATGCAAGGAGTGGTCACAATGTGATGCGCAGGTTTTTACCTCTCATCTTAGACTCTCTCGCATCTAAATCATACACAACTAGAAAATACATACTAACTAACTAACCTATCCCCAGGGAGCAAGATTGTCACTTATTAATGAGTAATGTATTTTGTGCGTGCGTTATAAAAAGAAATCACAGATAGCTGATACTTCTTTCAAATACATGAACAGTAAAAGATATTTGAACAACCAGATAGCCAATTGTCTATGAACACATTCATCACTCATAGTGGAAATTTTCATAAAACAAACCAGAGATCATTCATGCAAGAACATAGGCTCAAAAAGTTAGAACGATCTCACAGTTAGTGGACACAAAGCTGAAAACAAAATAGTTCCTCTTCAACAAATCCATAGCATAACATTTGAACATTCCACCAGTATTTCTCCAACAGGGAAACTGTAATTATTTATTGCAAAAAGAAATAGTTCTTACAATATGTCTTCCAATCTAACTGGGAAAAAAGTCTTTTTTCCTGTCTAGATTCTCTATATCTATACAAAAGAACAAAACTGTTGGGCTGTCCACGAAATGACTCTTGGGCTTCCCCAACTCTTCTCTTCCCACATTTTCTTTCATTAAGTGTTTATAAAATTTACAATATACTACAATAAAATGAATAAGATGCTCATGAGGAGGGTCCCGCTTGACTATTCAAAAATTTCTTCCATGCTGAAGCCTCTGAGGCAATACTTTCGAATTCAGAAGGTTCTAGGAAACGAATATTTATTTCGAATTTAGCAGCCTGATTTCTTATGAATTCTATTCTGGCTGCGTTCAGGCGAAGTTGGTCTTCTAACAACTGCACACTAACCGCGGAATGATCTACTTTATTCCTCAGGGTCTGCTCATCTAAAGCTTTAATGTGTTGTATTCTTTGTTCGTCTCCTTGATATCTTCTTTGCAAAATCTCCAAAAACAGGCTGTGGTCTGGAAAGGTATCCATTCTCTGTTCAGCCTCAACCTGGAAGCGATTATAAGTGATCAAAAGTCTTTTGAAGAATTCTGCACAAGCCCCCTTTATCTTCTTGATAGCCTTCTTGAATTCCTCGACTGTGTTTATGGCAAACTCCAGTAAATCATAGTCTTGCCTTAGGGCTTGTTGATCTTTTGATGGTTGATCTACAGGGGTTTATTCATTCGCTTCTAATCTCGCCATCCTTCCTGTCAGGACTTCTAAGATGTCCTGCGATCTGTCAACAAAATATGAAGAGGTTTCAAAAATCTCTTCCAACCGATTGTCCACCTGCAAGACCTTGCACCTCTCCTCCTCTATGGCCACTTGCAGCTGGTGCATCTTTGCTTCTTTGTTCCAGAATGTGCTCCTTGAACGGCTGAAGACTGACCTGCTGTTCCTTGGCTTCTTCTAGGGCTGCTGTCAATGAGGTAATCTGTTTAAGTTCTGCATTCTGCCCCTGAGATTGCCTCTCAGATCCCTCCAAGGTAGCCTTCTGTAGCTCCAACTCCCCTATCCTGCCTAGCAGCTGCTCCTTTTCTGCCCTCAACCCTTGACATTCTTGCTGCACTTTCTCTATACTTTCTTGGGCAGCCTCCATAGATCTCTTCTCTACTTGGAGGGACTGGAGCTCAGCTTTTGAAGACTTTATTTCTCCTTGTATGTCTCCAAATTTTCTTTTCAACCTATTATTTTCCTCTCTTTCTCTTCTTAGGGTATCTTTGAGCTGGGAAGAGGACTTCTTTGATTGTTCGAGATCAGTCATTATTCGATCTACATTGTCCTCGGAAGCATGGATCAATGCAGCCCCCACTTTGATAGTGAACCTGTGGTCCTTGTCTGTCCCATATACTACAGTTGTATCATTAATCATTTTACCGGACTGCTCCCTAGTTTTGACCTTTCTCTCGGTCATCTTTACTATCCTTTTCCTTTCCCTATCATAAAAGATAGTGTTGAAATCTGGTACCTCCTCCCCTTTCTTTTGCTCAAAAGGAATTAGCCTAAGGGTGGGGACCATAGCCTGTCCTGGTGTGCTGCCAGCAGCTGCCTTAGGATTTTGAATATCAGGGTTCCCCAAATCCTGAGCCTGCACTGTCTGCTATATCGGAAGTTGATTGCTCTGTCACTGTCTCTGTCAGCTTTAGCTTTTCTGCTTCCTGCTTCTTTAGCTCCCCATCCATCTTTCTTTTCTTTTTTTCTTCCTCACTCTTGGCAGCTTCTTCTACCTTTCTGGCTGCTTCTTGTGCAACTCTTCTATTTTCCTCCTCTTCTCCTTTGAGCCAGCTTTCGACCTCTTGTGCTAGTCTCCTACCATCTTCATTTCTTTTTCTAGTTTCCTCCTCCTTTGCCTTTGCTTGCTCATCCTGTTCTTTTCCGCCTTTGGTGGTGATTTTCTTCTTAAACCTTCTTCTTAAGGTTGTTATATTTTGTGCACAGCGGAAAATGGATTCCTCTCTGTCCTAGTGGCTTGTATATTCAAAATGTACCTTTGCCTCTTTGCAGTGCTCTGCAACCTTATTCCGGGAATCATTCCTGTGGAAACGCATTTCCCCAAAATGGAATTTCCCAACTCTTCCACGAATTCGTCAGCTTTCTTCATCCTAGTAAACTTGTAGCTTCCCAACCTGAATGACAAAGGAGGGTAAGCTACTTTCTTATGTTCAAACAGAAAGCTCCCTATGCCATCTAAAAAGACTTGTCTAACTGTCTCTTTGTGGACTACATAGTCAGTGGCATACTTAGGCAGTAGTGAGGGTGCTCTGGAGCATTCAAACATTCTGAAATATAATCCATCCTCAGTCAAGTAATAGTTTGCATATTCTTCAATCACCTGCAATGCCTCTTCCGACATGCAATTGCACTCTTTCAAGAAAATCAGGGTATACAATGGCATAATAAAGTGCTCACACACTTTCCTATAGTGACTGTGGTATTTGTGGGCCCACAGTGGCTTGTATGCGGAGTAGGCTGGTGTTCTTTCCCGGTCCCAGATACACCTCAGATTGGGGAAATGTTGGTTGCACAGTATGCAATCTATCAATATAGAGCTCATGTAGAACTTTGATCTCTTCTAGGACACCCCTCCTAATGCTGAAGCAATGCAGGCTGAGAGGCTATTGGACACAATGTTTGCCCAGTTGAACACTGCCCTTTGTGTTGCAACATAGAAAATGATAGGTACCCACTCCAATTTGAAGCTTTTACCGTGGGCCCTCCCGAACATCCTGTTCAGCATCAAGGCAATGAACCTGTAAGGGGTTCATAGACTTGCAGTGTCATATTCTCCGGTCGGCCTAGTTCTAAAGTTCTTGCCAAGCATGAGCATCCTCTTTAGTGTTTCGACTAGGTCTATCTTAATTTCCCTCAGCCAGTCTTCAGTCAAGTACACCTGTGCTTTTGGTAAGTGGTAAGCCAGTGCCACATACCCAGGGCTATAAGCAGCATAACCTTGTTTATCAACGTTTTCCAAAATCATGGTGGTTACATCTGCCCTGGGCAGAATCCACCCAATCACTTCTGAGCATGGAAAGAGCTTAGGTCTAGTAGCAATTTTCATCAATGAAGATCTCTCTATATTGGCATAGATGGCTTCTTCTTCAAAACCTATGTTAGGTACTTCTCAGTGGGTTATTAATCTGTAAATTCCCCCCCATTGATATTTGGGTTCCACACCAACTATGTATTTGGTGTCCTTGTAGGTGTATTCGAATCTGGTAACGATTTCGACTTCAGGTTCCTCTTCCACCACGGGGGCGTTTTTCTTCTGACGTTTAGACATCTTGGATTCTGAGGAATTTCCCTGTCATGTACAGAAATTGCTTTTAGGTTCTGTTGGGTCATTTCCAGATAACATTCAAAATGGAGGCAACTGTATAATCTCTATGCTAAACATGAGTGCATCTATGAAGAATAAACAATAATGCTCAAAAAACCAAGTGTTCCCGCATAAAATTAATCTGCCCCAGGGCTAAAACCAGCTCTCAACCAACATTCGCAGATTTAACTTAAAAAAAACACAGGTTTTCTAAAATGACAAAAATCTTCCTCCGCTCATCGTCAAGAACGCAGTCTCGAAACCTCGTCTTGACGCTGTGGATTACAACGTCACGCGGAAACATATGGTGCCTAAACCCAAGTGAGGACACTGCAAGTGGTAGCGCACTAGAAGATAAGGGGAAGCTACTTGCAGTAAAATGCTCACTTCACGGTCTGAATAGGTAATACATCTCGAAACTTAAAATGGACCGGGGTTCATACTTGAGCTCGAACAGTCTCATCCTAATCGGAAAGTAAAAACAATATCGCGGTCCTGGTTCGTGAAGACAAGGGCGACCGAACTGTGGAACCAGACTCATGACATCTTGGTAGAAAACCATGAAACGCCCTCCCGGGATATCCAAACACAGACTGGGGGAAATTGGTGCGGACAGCGTAACGGCCGTCTGCACTAGTTTCCCCAGCAGTCGAGTGCGGTCTGCAAAACCCCAATGACCGCGAAAGTCATCATTGCAAAACTAAGAAACCCCCCACCGGGCAGCCATACTATTAAACTCGAAAATATATACAGGCCGAGATGGGAAAACCTAGGAAAACACTAACCGCAGAGACAACAAAAGTAGTTCGACCAATCAAACGGAACGAAAAAAATGGGCACAAGGGCCTACCTGGCACTATGCTGCGTGACTAGTGGAGGAAAACCGGTGAACTTCCACGGTGGAGCCACCTAGGAGCGAAGGTACTGACAGCGAAATTCTTGGTCTGCGCGAGCGAAAACGATAGCACGAAGAAATCGCCAAAAAACAATAAAATAATAAACCCCCAAACCCAAAATATATACGTCGTGGTCAACATGCAATCGACGGAAAAAATAAGATCATCGGGCGACGGAAAGGCTACGGGATCGGCGATTATGTTATTATCTCCTCCGCAACGGCGAATGAAGAAAATGTCGGAACGCACGCAATGGCGTTGGCGGGAGAAACAAATCAACACTCGCATCGGAGCTCGTGAGACTAGGGCTTCAGGTCAAAAGATGATTAGAGAGCCGCAACAACGAACCCGTAAAAGAAACGAGTTTCGCAGACCAGCGAAACGGAGTAAGAATAAACATGTCTTAAGCGAAAAACATCGATCAAGCGGACAAGATAAATCAAACTATTAGAATCATAGCGCTCTCTAGAGCCGCAACAGCGAAAGTTGAAAAAACCAAGGATCGGCGAGCCAAAAATGGCGGGGATAAAAAAAGGATGAAACAACTCTCGGAAAACTTCGCAGAACCTTCTCCGCAACGGCGGAAGACGTATAGAGAAAGGCTCCAACGGGATCTCAAAACAACTGCTGATAAAGAAGAATACGTCGGAGACCAAATACATTTGACTTCGGACTTGATGCCCGGTTCTTTTCCGCAACGGCGGACGTGCAGACGACTAGACTCCCGACTCAAAAGTCCAACACACTTCCGACCGCGAGGCAAAATTAATTCAAACATTAAAACATTTCCCGCATAAAAGTAATCTTTATTCAAACATCAAGCAAAATAAAAAACTAAGCAAAAAACGAATCAAAAGAGGGTCCCAATTTTTTTTTTGAATTTTGAGAAATCGTTGCAACTGCAACACAAATGTACATGTTATTTATCTAAATTTTATGTCTCTAAATTTGGTTATCGAGAGACTTGTTCATAGGAGATTTGGGATAGAAAGAGATTTGGGATATAGAGAGACTTGTTCATGGAACCAAGGAGATTTACCAAGTTTCTCATATAGCTATTTCTATTTGGGATGTACTTGTCTTGAATAAATCAAATAAAATGTGGGAGATTTTGTTTAAAGAAATTCTTTTAATTGTTCCAAACTCATGACAAGTTCTTGACAAGCTTCATGGTAGGGTAACACAAGCTTCCCACCAACAAAGAGTAATACTCTGGAGACTTTCAAAAGAATATCTTTGAGTTTATTCCAACTTATGACAAGTTCTTGTCATGCTTAACGGATTGTATTGCACAAGCTTACCACCAACAAAAGTATGAGACAAATTTAGAGGAACCTTCCCTTCATCTTCAAATTGATTCCAGGTAAAGCCATTTCCAGCAATTACAATCGATATTCAATTGCAATCCATTGATGTCGCCTATGAATATGGAATGCCAAGATTGAGTCGTATATTCTCGTATGACAGCAAGCACGGAATGCATTGTGCGCAACATTTGTGACATAGGCGCTCAACGATTCAAGTGCTTCTCGGTGTGGGATAACGAATGACTAAATCATATTCTTGAATGGGCAACAAGCAGTGAATGCAATATCTACAAAATTTGTAACATGGGATATCAACGATTCAGTAGCACATTAACCGGGCAAATTGAAAAGGGGATTTTTTGTGTGGCTTTAACAATAAGGGTTCGGAACTTCAGACATTACGAAAGGTATTAGAATGAACTATCTAACTACTGTCTAACTAGGGGACAATTTTGATTTTCTTGCTGATTTTTCAGCCGGAATCTTGTGAATTTAACTCAAAATATCTTGTAATTTTTTGTTGCTTGTTGGGCTATTTTAAGTGCAGAAATAAAATGGCATGGCAAGAAAACCCAAAGCAGCCACACTCTGTAAAATCTAGCAATGTTTTTGTAGGTTTTGAAAATTCCGTGAAGATTCATCACCAAAAACAAGTAAAAACCAGCCGAAAATAAGGGACAACTGCATTAAAATCACTTTTAAAAGAGGTGTCTGTTTGTGGGTGGTGGTTTGGGAATCATTGCACCATAAAAGACGGTGCTGTAGCGTTGTAGGCAAAACTAGGATTTTCTGACGAGAAAACATAGTCCATACAGGGCTTGAAGAAATAATGAGACCTAATTATTATGCTTGTGTGCTCCAAAACGAGAATGACTTGAGCCCCGGGTGTAGGCTTGGAGGACAACCAAAGATACCTATGAAAGATTTTCAATTTGCATGTATTAAGATAATACAGCAACCAATAAGATAATGTGTGACGAGTTACTAAAACACATACAAACAAGGATAGCCAATAAAATGTATCGGATATACAATTCTATAATAAATTTTCAATCATGTTAGATAGGTGTACAAAGAGTATTACAGTGAAGTTAAAAAACTGTAAAGTGCACAGGTCCTCTATCTGCCAAGACTTGAAAGGGGCTATGAATCATAGTAACATATATTGTGTCGGCGAATATATTGCCGAGGGTTTGAAATGAAATTTATCAGCAACAACGACGAAAATATTGGCAAATATCAACAAATGTCGTAAAGCATAAAAAAATATACAAAAATAATCATGTTTTCTATTTTTTTGACGTCTAAAACAACAACAACATCAAATAAACACATTGCTACATAAATATGAAAATACAACTAATACATAGGATGCATAACATGTCAAATGGTGGATCATGATCACATATCGACTATACACTGAAATACTGAAATATGTTCATGATGGAATGATAGAAAATCGCATCAAATGATCAAAATAAATGTCTTTCAAGAGATGAATCATCGTGACTCATGAGGCATCTAGATACTACCTAATACAATGATAAATAGTAGGAATCATCGATCCCCTCTACCCCCTTTTATAGGCAAGGGGCACCACTCTTCCTCTAGAAATAGTTGGGGGTCCTGTAGGTGCTTTCGATGAGTTAGGCGTCAAATTGGAAGCTCCAACTACTAGGGCTATAGTGGAATGTAATGAGGCTAAGGTGGAAACCAATGTGAGTTATCTCCTCCCATAATTGCATATCATAAAAATTATTGCCTATATTGAGATCCTATTCATCAATAGCACCCTATGCCCTTCTCCTCTAGGCTCTAGTCCTTGCCTCTACCTCGAATCTCAAAGTTGATCCTCCAAGGACATTAGTCAACACTCTACAATTTTGATGAAACTTTCCATGCTTGATGAGTCAAGGGTACATTTTTATTGAGGTCATGATAAAATATTTCAATAGTCAATGCCACCAATATCAAGGTACATAGAGGGGTTGATGTGCTTGATTAAATGATAATCACATACCCTCATACTTGATAAAATCCAGTGGAATTGTTGCAATCTTGAAATCTTGAAAACTATTAAGTCTGTTGAATTCTGAATGAGATCTAAAACTCTACTTTTTGCATATGAAGTCCGATGATGTTGGAACCACTCTCAAGCATCCCGAAATAATTAATGGTATTGTTAAAAATTTAAGTAAAATGATAGAAAATGAAAGTTAAGGAGAATGTCACTTTTACTTTAAGAATTTAATATTACCATTTATTACTTTAAGAATTTAATATTTTTGGTTTTAATAACATTGCAAAAAACTTAACCTATTCTCAACATCGCGATATATTCCGAATATATCACAATCTATTCAGAATGTCGTAAATGTCACGATTTTTTACTGGTGATATACCATCAAGGGGAATGACTCACGATATATCCCAATATGGGCAATATATCGCCAATATATGTAACTATGTTATGAATGTCGTCTCAAAAGGATGTTATGAATGCTAAGCTAAATCTTTTGCTTAGTAGCTTTTCAATGACAGTGAAATATGAGCACATTTACTGTTGAACAAGTCCCACTTAATAGTTGAGGCGATTGGTGCTTCTCTTCACATAACGATTAATGGTTCAACTTCCTATTATAGTAGCTCATCTTCTGCTATGGTTGTGTAGCTTCCAGTTCTATGTCATTTTGTATTTTTTATCTTGTGGCTAGTTGGATACTCGCAAGAACTTGCAACTTTTGTATGTTTGTAGTTGTGTGGTTGTGACCTTCAAGACACTTGCAACATGAGTTTGTAGCCTCTTAAGCTAAGAAACCAGACACATTGATTTAGGGCCACGTGTCCGACACAGACACGTTGACAGAGCATGTTGAACTCGTCTCTGCAGCATGTTCCGAAATCAGACACGCGTGTCCCGCGACTTTCAAAGCGTGTCCCGAAAATAGGACACGTCTTTTGCGGAAAGGATGCCCAAATCCTCTTTAAAACTAATTTTTATCTTTTCTTTTGTCATTTGCACTTGTGGAGAGAGCTCTAAGAATTGTTTTTTTTGCAGGTGAAGAAGATTTGAAGGCTTTGGAAGGATTTCCAAGTGCATTAAGGGTGGATTTGGTTGGGTGGGTGGATTGCAAGCTCAACCATCAAACAAGAAGAACAATATCTCATTCAACTAGTGCATGAGCTAAAGGGTAGAGAAAATGGAGAAATGCCCTATCTATTGTCTCCCTTCATATTCCTCCAAACACAAGTTCTTCTACTCCACCTGCTAGTGCTCCATCTGCTGCTAGTGGAGCTCATGCTCCATTGAACCCTGTTTTAGTAAGACAACAAGCCCAAGAGAAAACATACCCTTTGTGGAGGTTGTGACTAGGAAAGAAAGGCCTAGGGAAAAGCTAGGTGGGGGAGGCAATGTGTCTTGGACTTGCAATTTTTGCAAGAATGAGTTGAAGAGCACATACTATCGAGTTAAGGGGCCATTCTTAAGGAAACCCTCTAGCATTCAACCTTCATTTCTACCTAGCAGAGGCTATACATATCCAGCAAAAAAGAGGCCATCTTCAAGTGGTCTAATGGACAAGATTTTCCAACGAGAGGCGTGAGAAGAGGTGGAGCTCACCATTGCATTTTTTTTCTACCTCAGCTTCATCTCATTCAATGTTGCATGGTCACTATTGTTTATTGAGATGTGTCGAAGTCTCATTGAATGAGCTCCATATGGTTGTGTGCCTCCTGGTTCAGAGAAGCTTAGAACCACATTATTGGTTAAGGCAAAGAAGGAGGTGGATAAAATTCTTGAGCCAATTAGATCAACATGGCCCTCATCCGGAGTGAGTATTGTTTATGATGGATGGACGGGTCCAACACGCTATCCACACATCAATTTCATGGTATCTTCCCAAAATGGATCGATGTTCTTGAAAGCGGTGTATGCTCTTGGGAAATACAAGGATGCACATTTTATGGGTGAGTCATTCATCAAAGTCATTAAAGAAGTAGGTGTTGATTCTTGTGTACAAATTATCATAGATAATGCACCTGTTTGCAAGACCACTGGCATGATTGTGGAAACTAAATAACCACATGTATTTTCATTTTGGACACCTTTCATTGTTAATTTGCAAATTGTTTGAATTTATCACAAGATTTATTCATGGGAAAGGTCATTTTAATGATTTGAGTTGTTAGTCATTATACCTACTTTTTTTTCTCTTACAGATTTTTTGGACACCTTGCATTGTCCATTCCTTGAACTTAACTCTCAAATCCATTGCTTCAGATGTAACATGAATTGACAACATTATTGAGGATGCCCGCCATATCCGTAACTTTGTACAAAACCACACAAATGCCGTCACCATCTACAAAGAGTACACACATCTTTCATTGCTGAAGATTTGGAGGCTATGACGTGGTTGGAAATAAGGGAGTTAAAAAGCCCTATAATTGGTGGGCAACATTCCCTTTTCTACATAAACTAGCCTTAAGGATCACCTCTCGAGTTACATCATCCTCTAGCTGTGGGAGGAAATGGAGCACATATGGCAACTTGTATAGTTTGAAGAAAAGCAAGCTTGAGCAATCCAGAGCAAAGACGATGGTGTATGTGCACACCAACCTTTCTCTTATTTACAGGAAGAGGGAAGAGTGGGTGAAGGGAGTTAAAAAGCCCTATAATTGGTGGGCAACATTCCCTTTTCTACATAAACTAGCCTTAAGGATCACCTCTCGAGTTACATCATCCTCTAGTTGTGGGAGGAAATGGAGCACATATGGCAACTTGTATAGTTTGAAGAAAAGCA
The DNA here is from genome assembly GCA_001517045.1 of Pseudotsuga menziesii. Taxonomy (NCBI): domain Eukaryota; kingdom Viridiplantae; phylum Streptophyta; class Pinopsida; order Pinales; family Pinaceae; genus Pseudotsuga; species Pseudotsuga menziesii. The sequence continues at coordinate 87,044 of LPNX010214608.1, read as the reverse complement.
AGCTTGAGCAATCCAGAGCAAAGACGATGGTGTATGTGCACACCAACCTTCCTCTTATTTACAGGAAGAGGGAAGAGTGGGTGAAGGGAGAGACAAAGATGTGGAATGTCTTTCCTGGTGATATGGGGTTTGGACAACAGTAATGAGTTGGCATTAGCCAACCTGAATCTTAATGATCCAGTGCTAGAGTTGGTGACGTTTGATGATAGTGCTCCTTTGGAGGGGTCATCCTCCACATTAGCAGATATTGAACCTTAGATGGAGGAAGAGGAGGAAAAGGAGGCGAAGGAGGAAGGAGAGAGTAGTGATGAGTTTGTTGATTCAGGCATGGAGGAGGACTATTGATAGATAAGCACGCTTGAACATTCTAGAGCAGAGACGATGGTCTATGTGTACACCAACCTTCTTATTTACAGGAAGAGGGAAGAGTGGGTGAAGGTAAAGACAAAGATGTGGGATGTCTTTCTTAATGATATGGGTTTGGACAAAAATATTGAGTTAGCATTAGCCAACCTGGATCTTAATGATCTAGTGCTAGAGCCTGTGGCGTTTGATGATAGTGATCCTTTGGATGGGATCCACACCAACAGATATTGATCCTTAGATGGGTGGAGAGGAGGAGGAGGAAGAAAAAGAGAGGAGTGATGAGTTTGTTGATTTAGGCATGGAGGAGGACTATTGATATATGAGACTCTTCATTCTTCTATCTTGATCTACACCCTTTTGTATTTACTATTACTATTGGTCTATTTGGCATTTGCCAGTGGCATTCCGACATCTTTGTAATACATTTTGATTTTGATAACTTAATGAGAAATATGGTTTTGACTCTTGAGTATTGACATCTTGATCTATGACTATCATGAATATTTTGTATCATGAATTATCTGTCTCATAATTTCATTGTGATTATTGATTTGATTTATAAATATGTAATACTAATTACTAATGTTAAATGTGCATTGATTCTGATTTCTATTGAATATTTGTAAAAATTTGGATCTATATGTCTATATTTTTAATATATATAGATATATAATGTCTCCTACCTGTCCTGATTCCGGGGGTCACCGTGTCCGTGTCAAACACTAGAATCCCCGTGTCCTTCGTGTCTCGTGTCCTCGTGTCAAGTGACTGAGCTCTTGAGATGCTGCAAGGGGAGATTACAGGTACGTCAAGAAAGTATGTGGGCACTGCAAAGGAGGCCCATCAACCATAGATCAAGCTTGCAGTTTGTAATGTGTTTTTCTACTTACAGATTACAAACAAGTTAAAGGCAGAATCTATGTAAGGCATGTGTTGAAGCCCATGCATTGGCTCCAGCAGACGAGTTTCAAATCTAACCAAACAAGCTACCAAAACAAAAGCTCTCGGTGGTGTAAAAGATGCCATAGGAAGAAAAAGAATGCTGTGCTTAACTGACTTGCTGGCGAGGTAAAGGTTGGTTCTATTTGGAAACAAAATGGAAGTCAAAACTAACTACGAAAAGGACGGGGATGCAAAACTGGGCTAATACAAAATTGTAGACTACAAGAGCACTTACCAAATTTTGTAATTGTAGACTACAAGAGCACTTACCACTGCTGCTGACGTAAGTGCCAAACTTGTGAGGCATAAGGTAGGGAAAATGCCATCTCTAAGTGAAAAAAAGTGTACTTACTATTCACAACAGTAGTGGGCATCCCCAAGTTGTCTCGTCTAGAACTAGTAGAGAACATGGCTCCAATTTAAGCATAACAGCATCGATAAAAGTATGGACCTCTTTAAAAACAGCAGTCAAGATAAAAGTATGCACCTCTTCAAAAAACACATTCAAGATATTCATAGTGATTGCTCAAGCTCCATGGAACTTATAAGCTGCACATTATAAGCAGTTGCCTTATTTCAATTCTGGATCTAGATTGCTATAAAATATAACTAAATAAACCAGCCAGAAAAATTTAAGGATCCATCCTACACAATTGGAAGATGAAAATGACACATGATCACCATGCTATAATGATTCATTTACTGAAAGTAAAATTGAAAGGTGATGCATTCAGAACACACTGCATAATCCACATGTAAATGCCCACTGCACAAAGCAGCAGCTATTCATGTTTCTAGTATGATAAAAAAAAATATTTCCAAACAAATGTCATACATCCCTCGCATCCAAACATTCTCACAAGCGAATTCCCATTTATACATTGCGTAATCCACATGCAAATGCCCACTACACAAAGCAGTAGCTAATAATATTTATAGTATGAGAAATAAAATATTTCCAAAAAAATGTCGTACATCCCTCTCATCCAAATATCTTACAAGCAAATTCCCATTTCAGAACCTGCATTATTCTACAAAGGAATATTGTTCAGATGAAATGGGAATTTGATACAAGCATTTAAGCTCGCTATCTACATATTGCAAATTAAAATAACTTCCAAATCACAGAATAAGGTGCAGACTGTTAACCACAGTAAGTTTTCAGATATAAATTTTAACCCAGACAATATAACAAAGAGCAATAGATTGCCTACAAGATCCTATCCATAATGATCTTTAAAGTTCAAGACAACAAAATTACACTGGAAACCAGAGTCACACCTCTTCTATGATATATCCAATATATTGCCTCAAATACAGAAAAGATAACAATGAAACAAACAAATAGACTTGCAGATTAATGCAAAGGGTGAGATACAGGAAACAGGAATAAATTGCGCAAAAATTAGAATTGTAAAAATTTACAATATTTTTACAGATAATTTTTATTTTTCAGAACAAACACATCTTTACAACAAAATTTGAATTCTTAGCATTCCCAAAACCAAATGGCATAAATGTTGAGAAAAAAAAAATCAATTTGTTTTGACCCTAGTTTGTATTATGGTTTGGCCCACGGAACTGTTGACTGACTCAGCTGATTTTGATCATTTAAATATTGTCAACAAGAAAGCAAAACAACCGTTTTTTGTTGTTATGCTGGAAACTTATCATGACAGCATCTAAAGACAACAAAATTCTCTATATAGCTGGTTTAAGCATATATTGGCATCACTGCAGGTTTCTCACACACTCATTTTCAGGTAGTATTCCCCTGCACAAAGGAAAGATAAAATGAATATAACTTCTCATTGGTGTCATGGTGCTACAGCAAAAGCCCATTTTGATGTTTTTCCTTCATAACAGGTTATTTAAATTTTAAACATTTAAACCAAAGTGACTACAAATGATTCACATCATCCTGCTTCACAAGTGATTCAAAATTGAATTAACAATATCCACAATGCAATTACATTTTATTGCCATAAGAATTGTATCACTGTCCAGAAAAATGTGAAATAGCAATATTCCTCTATGCTAAGCACTCATTAACACATAACATACGAATTTATGGTCTCCCAAACTATGAATTGAATCTTTATTAATCAATGGGCATAAAAGAAAGGGGATCAAATTGACTTTAACCAGCCATTTTGACCAGCCGTGATAGAGTACTTTTCGCCAACCTATTTCCAGGATCTATCTTTAGCACATTTCTCAAATCATTAACTCCAAGTTTATATTTCTCATTGCTTTCGTATAAAAGAGCACGCTGGAGTAGGACAGGCACATTTAATTTGTCACTTTCCAGTACCTTGCAGTAGCAAACAGAAGTGTTAGTGTTACCAGAAACAGGAAACACGTGACAACAAAAAATGGGACTACAGAGTTTCAGGGGATAAGAAATACGAACCCACAAATGTGAATCCAACCCCCCTACCAGCATATGTTATACACACAAAATTAATAAGTAATGTACTAATGTAGTGTTTAAACTTTATACAGGAATGGGAACAAGAACAGAACAAGAAATGGATCTAGGTTTCTGGTAACATACTCAAACAGTCGAAGTTAATACACCCTTGTCACTACCACACTTTAAGTGCTTTAGTATTTTTTGTTTCATTGTTCAATTTGAACATAAAAGGGAGCGGAGAATTCTATGTAAGTACTAAGAACTAAGAACTGGTGCTTCAAGGCTCCATTTACCAGTCTATTAACTTTATAAGTTTATAATGGTGAATAAAAAGTAGATAGGAGTGCATATTCTAAGAAATACGATTAAAAACTGGAGCTCTTGAGTCTCTTGGAATCATAGCTTAACAGATTTAACTCTGGTCTTTGTAAGAAATAAAAAATTGTAAAAAAATGCCTTCGAATTACAAGATAAAACTGACTAGCCAAAGCTGTTGAAGAACTATGAAAAAGCAAGACCAATGACTTATTGCTATAGAATTCACATCGCTTTAGGTGAGATAATCAATCGGTCTTGCTGAGAAACAGATAATCTGTAACTACAGAAAAATATGAGGTGTGACAGTAATTGAATGCCTTCCAAGGGCCAGCTTCCATGTAGCAATCTAACATTATGGATATATGTTTGAAAACCAAATAAAAAGGACTGATATACAAACAACACTTTAATTAAAACAGACAATGTGTGAAAAGATCCTACCTTGGAACAGTCATCAATAGCCTTTTTATATTCTCCAACTTCCTTGTAGCATGATGCCCGGCATGTTAAGACCTCTACAGAAGAATTGCTGTCATTGACACATTTTTCTAAAAGAACCATAGCCCAAGAAAACCATTTTATGGCATCAGCATACTGGCCCTGCTTGTAATTCTCCATGCCTTTATCTTTAGCTATTGATACTGTCACTCCGGCAGGAGGTGGTGGAAGCCCCTCCAACTCTGTTGTGCCTGAATCACCACCTGCAAAGTCGGTTTCCAAACCCCAGTCATCACACTCTTTGAATGGCTGACTACCGAAACCTCCCGAGGGAGCAGCAAAAGATGATGAGAGCAAAGATTCCAGGGGATCCTTGCTTTTCTCTTGCGGAGCCTGTTTCTGAGTAGAAAAGCTTTTGTTTAACATTTCAAATGGATCAGCAACTCTGCCAGGCGCCGTGTCTTTCTTCATGGAGGAAGCAAAAGGTGTATGGGAATCTGTCAAACTAGCAGCAGCAGTTGCAGCAAAAGAAAAATCACCAAAAGGGGTTCCTGCATTTGACAAATTAGGAACTGAACCAGCACCGAATAGGTCATTAGAGACATTCAAGGATGCTGCAAAGGGATCTCCACCGACAGCAGAATCATGGTTTTTGTTTCCTTTCTGAAACTCTCCAAATGCATCCTCTTTATTAACCGGTAGAAAAGGGTCTCCATTATTGTTAGCGGTGCTCTTTGTCGTGGAAACATTCTGAAAGTCCCCAAACGCTTCTTCATTGTTCGAAGTTGTAAAAGGATCTTGACTTACAGTTGAAGTAGAATGATGCTTAACCTCCTTGGCACTAGAACTCGGGAAAGAACCAAATGGATCCTCCTTCACAGGGGTGGCGGCTGCTTTTGAGAAGCCAGTGGCACTTGTATTTGAGAAGATTGGCAGAGCATCAAAAGGGTCACCGACCTTCTTACTTGTATGTTCATCAGCAAAGTCCCCAAACCCTTCAGCAGATCGGCCCACAGCACGCTGATCCTTCAGGGGAATTCCACCTTTGGGTAAAGCTGCTGCCACACTGCCGATGGAAATTGATGAATTGGAGGACACTTGTTTCAAGGGAACATTGCTTTTTTGCTTCCCTAAGACTTCCCCAACCAGATCCCCAAACAAATGGGGTGCAGCCCCTGGAATCAGACCCCCCACAATCCCACTGGTGGCTTGTTTTTTTGAATCTGGCTTCGCCCAGCTCTTTCCAAAGATGTCGCCGGCCATCGGTGTAGGCTGGGATTGGCCATAACCAGACCAACTACCCGATGATATCCCAGATTGCCCAGTCCATCCAGACCCAGTTTGTGCAGGTCTAGAAGCCTGTGAAGGTGAGGGTTGAGGAGACCATGAGGGCTTGTTGGGGGTCGAGGCTGGAGCAGGGTTATGGGATTTTGAAGAAGATGGGGTTGGAGTGTGATTATATTTCTGATCCTTTAGACTCTTAGATGACTGATTACCTGAAAGGTTTAATCCTAAATCAAAATTAAACTCATAATTGTTGAGAGGGACAGCTGCCTTCTGGGCATTCTCAACCCTCCTTCCAGTTGAATTCATTGTCTCATCACCGGAATCAACTTTTCAGATTTAAAATCTAGCCCAAATCACGGATCCTGGCAATCTCTAATGTTCCTTTATCTAACAGACACAAATTTAAAATGAAAAGACCCTTGCAACCCTGCAAATGCAACCCATATTCATTAATCAAAACTATGCACTCAGAGAACACAGAGATCTTGATAGCCCCACACAATCACCATAAAACAAAAGAGAGCGGCTAAAAACATCTAAAATGAATTGAAATGGCCACCATTAACAGGCTGAACTAACCTTAATTGATGGAATTCACCTAAAAATCGATTGTTTCTTTTGAATTTGCAGGCGATTCTTCACATCCATCGGAGAAAGTGGGAGGCAGACACGGTTTCAATAGAGCTTTGGATTCGAAATGAGTATTTGGATCCAATGGCGTTGCCGACTTGTGTCGGCTTTATGGATCTGGGCCCTTCAGTCATGATTTAGCGTTAGTCATGATTTAGCGTTAATAAGCAAAGAGTCTTCCATCTGGACAGAAATATCGGGGACACCAATCTCAACCAGCTTCAAATCCCATAAAATGTACATAAAAATATATGTGAGAAATGCCCACACAGATATTTCATTTTAAAAAAAATCATTTATACAAATACAAATATATATAATATAGTGTGATGGGAAGAGTCAAAGTTAGGGGTGGCCATGTTCATATATGATCTATATGGACAACTATATATAAATAGTTATAGAGTATGTATGGGAAAATATGAATTGCAATTAACAACAAGAAATTAAAGTTTAGGAAAATGCTTAAGATGAAAGGGCATTTTATATAATAGTGGTCGGAGATTGAGTAGTAGTGATTATTCCATTTCACTCTTTCTTGATTTTTTATTATTTTTATTTTGAAGATTATTTCAATATTTTTATTATTTTTTTATTCATTTATATTTTAGGAAAACAAAATTTATTTGTATTTGTACAAATACATACACACTAAGAAGGTCAATTTTGATATGTAAATGATTAAGGGTTTAATAAAGGTTTTGGGTTCTCATTTCATGTTTTTTTTATGAAATTAATGTTCATTAATATGGAAATGTCATTCAACAACCGGTATCATGTCATGTAGGTGTAAAGGAATGGGAAGTTATGGCTCATGCAATGCTTAATTTATCAATATTTTTCTATGATGATAGATAAGTTTACGAGCAGTAGAATGAGGATATATATATATAAGAACTAGTTAGGGGAATTTTTTGGGAATGGTAGGGACGAGAAAGTTATGACGAAGGGAAGAATGAGGGTTTCCAGTGTTCTATAAACCCCTCTTCATGGCTACATCTATAGCTCCTAAAAACCTGTTGCCTCTGTCAGGATATTCCCCTCTTGACTCTTTTACTCGGATCTGAACACATGGCGTACGAAGAAGAATATTTGTTGGACTTTTCAAAGGACTTGTGGCAGGATGAGACGGTTTTCTCCAAATCGAGTACCTGCGTGGTTAGATGCCCTAATGTTGTTTAGACTATTCTGGAAGTTTTTCCAGTTGGGACCACTCTCGAACTTGCAAGGTTAATGGAAACTAGGGTGAGCACTGAGCTGTCGGATAACCCGCTAGAACCAACTCTAGCCCCCTTCGTAGATACTGCTAGCAGTAAGGCCGCTTGAACCGACACTCGGGGGAATCCCTTTTTCACTTTTTCCTCCCAATTCTGAAGCAGAATTAGGGCTTTTTCCTATGGATGCCACCATTGTTCACTCAGAATTTTTTAACGCTCTGACTTTGAACCCTTCAACGTCACTAGAGCAGACCCTATTTAACGACTTTGAGCTCCTGGAAACGGGTTGGATTGGATCACTTCTAGAGCATCCTGAGTAGCCACACCCTCTGGTTCCAGACGGAGAGGAAAGTTTCAGTCCAGAAGGGCTCATAGCCTCGTTCCAACAATCGAGTGATTTTCAAGGAACCCCACCTGAGTCTAGCTTGGATAACATCAACAAGGATCCTAGGGAGGGTTCACAAGATAGCAGAGTCGACGGGGAGAGAAACCCTAGCAAGAAACGGAAGAACACGTGCCTAATTTCGACCAACAGACCCCTATACCTAATTTGTGGCGTTAATGTTTCGATAGGTGAAGCTAGGGTTATGGCAGAATTAGCTTTGTATGGAAAAATAAGAGGGCGAAACCCTATTCCGAAAGATCTAGAAATTTGGATTCGAAAAAGATGGATGGGTATTCTCCAGTATGTACCAGAAACAAGCGCACTCACAAAGGGCTGGTTGGGTCTCAAATTTAATAGTGCAGAGGATGTTGACAAAATCTTGAAGAAGCATTGGAGTTATGTGTCTGTATGTCATGTCCCAAATTTTGCATTGGGTCACAATGGCCTAATCACATTTTCCATATTCATGAGAGTTTGTCAAATTGATGCTAAGAGTCAAATAATTGACAAGGAGGAAAATTACTAGTTTCCTAGGTTGGGGGTGGAAGCTTTGGGATTTGGAATAAGGGGGACAATAAATGATGTTTGAACATTAGAATGACATAAATATTTAATAAAGGAGCTAAATAAATAAATACAAGGGAAAATCAAGGTGGCAATTGGTCATGAAGACACATGGAGGATGTGGGACCCACACAAGCTAGATTTTCTATGCCACATGGCATCCTCCTCTTATCATTTCGAATCCATAAGAATCCCAAGGGTCTTGGGATGAGTTGGAAGGTCAATATATTTGGAATGAATCAATTAAGATCGTATTGGAGTGGAAGAGTAACTCCCATGGAAGAGGAAGAGGCATTTTGGAGCTAGTGAGACACTTAGACTAGATTTCCTAGCTCTATGACAACAATGATAAAGATGCTATGACACCTATGACACAAATCATATATGAAGGTTGACATTTGACATATATGACATGTCAAGGCTAAAAATAGCTCCAAGAGGACACTCAAGGGAGTTAGGGCAGTTAAGATGCTTCCACATGTGATTTGGTGGAAGTGGGAGACTAGGAATTGCTGTACAGGTGGCATTCTTTGAAATCTCTTCCCAACTAGAGTTGGAATGAATCTATTGGAAGGAATTCTACCCATAGAGAGCTTTGAAACTTTATAAATTTCAAGAATAAAGAATGAAGGAAGCTTTTGATCATTTGATAAATTTGCATTTGTGAAGAGAGAGAGCCAGTGGATGACTAGTTTCTTGCCTTAGCTAATTTCGAGGGTGAAAGATTCCCATCCAAGTTGGTGCGTGGAAAGGCAATTTATGTCTTTTGTGGAGATTTAATGGAGTCATAAGTTATAGGTGCAAGCTATAGGGCAGCTCGTGGACACTTCAAGATCAACTTGTTCTTTCATCTATTCCAAGTTTTCTTGTCATATTCTTGCTCTATGGACTGAGGCACACTTGGGGAGCTATTGATATATTTGGGAGAGATTCTCATGGTCCATTTATGATGGTAATAATCTTAATATATTCTTTTATTCATTTTCATAAAGTCTTAGTTCGAAATATCAAATGGTTGTATGTAAAAGCGATTATTAATGAGAAAACAATGACCATTTCCCCACTATATTGATGTATGCCATTGTAATGCTGATGATTTCGAATGAAATAATGTTTCTATAATATATCTATGATGAATGGAATACCATTGATACTCTGTTCTCCATCTTCAGAAAATCTCAGGTCGAAATACCAAAATATTTCAAGTAAAAATGTTAAACAATGAAGAAATAATGTCATTTCCCCACTACCTTGTTGTGAACCAATGTAACGTTGATGGATTCGAATGGATAAGTAAACTACTGATAGTTTATGGATGAATGGAATTTTATTGATGTATTATATGATTTTAATGTTCAGTACATAAGCATTTGGAGTCATTTTGTTGAGTTTCATAGCATTTGGAGAAGATTGCCTATCATTTCCCTCAAGGTTGAAACTAGTATTTTTGCATCTGATTTAAGGGAGTTATAGCAAACATTAAAAGTTGAATGGTGATTCATATGAGTTCATGTTGATTTCCTTTATATGTACCCTTATTCCATTCAGAAATTCAAGTTGGATTGAGTGCATTTGGAAAGTCATTTTCATCATCTACCCATAGGGGATTTGAACCACAAGTTGCTCGTAAAACTCCATACATTGACAAGATTGCCAAAGTGAGTTGAAGAAGTCATTTTATGGTTGAAATACAACTATAAACACCATTTTTATGTATTAAAATCATTCATACACCTTTTGGTACAATTTGAAAGCATTCAAAGCTATTTGGATCCATCTACCTTTGGGGATTTGAGCCTCAAAATTACTAGTAAATTCCATGAGTCTCTTGGATACCTACTTGACCCCAAAACCACATATAATTCTGAAAATATAATTTAATTAATGTATTATAATAGATCCAAGTCTCATACCTACCATTAGTGGATGTTGTACAATGTTTGGAAGATATTTGTTCGAGGACCTAGGGGGGATTTCCACCTCCCAAATTGACTAGTCTTGTCCTGAAATTTATTTCCTTGAAAATTTAAGAACATGGTTGGGTATATCAGTTGATTATATGTCTAATATATGTTTTAATGTGTCCCATCACCCCTCATGACCTTCCTCACCAAGTTTGAAAGTAATTGGAGGAATTTGGAATCAGTTGTATCCATATACCTAGAGTTGAAATTTGGTGAATTTGAGCACATTGGGAAAATTATTCACAAGGGAAATTACACTGTACCCATATTGATTAAGAAATGGATGCCACTCTTTGATGCATACTGTGAGAATTTAGACACCATTCTGGTCTGGGTTCGTCTTCTAGAGCTCCCCTAGGAATTATGGAACTCGGATTCACTTCGAGATTTGGGAAATGCATTGGGGGTCTTCCTGGAGGTATACATCTCTTTTCAGAGGACTCGAAGGAGAATGGACATGTGCATCCTTGTTTCCCTTAATGTAATAATAGACCTTCGGGAGAACATAAATATAATATGGGGTAATTCTATTATAAAGCAAATATTGGACTATGAAGAGATACCCTTCGGGTGCCATCGTTGTCATGCAACTAAGAAACCTCGCAAAGAATTGCCAACTAAGGTTCACAAAGGTTCCTTCATGAAAAAGATGGAACTCAAGGGATGAAGCGGCCCTGGACATAGAAAGAACCCCACTAGGGAAGATAGGGGAGAGCCTTAGCAATCAGGTGGAAGATCTGAGGCAACCTTATCCCCCTCCAAAAAAGCCGGTTGAAACTCCAAATCATGGGTCGGGCCTTCCACTGCAGCAGTATTTTCTACAACCCATGGGTAAGCCTTTAGTTTCCTCTCTGAATGAGAAATTTATTGATTTGCATCTGCTTGATTTAAATGCATCTTTGTCGGTAGTACCTTCGCTTACTTATTCCTTATGTAACTAGGAGGATCCCTCCCCTCCTCCACCTCTTTCTGCAACACTTCCCTCCACAACTCCTTCCCCGTCTTTTCAGACCTCCTCGCTTGGTTCCACCTCCACCTCTTTGATCCACTTTCATCTTAGATCAAGGGATATCCCAGTTCTTCCTGACCTAGCCTCAACTTTCCTAGGGTTAGGATCAAATCCAAACTTACCCTCAAAAGGAAAGGGTCAGGGAAGACCCTTACACTTTTCCTTTGCTTAGCAAAAAACACTACGAGATCAAGTTAATTGTAGACATAAAACAATATTTGGGGAACTTAGAGTAGTGCAGGCCCCATAATGGGTTTCCCAATGAAAATTCTCTCTCTTAATTGCAGGGGTCTGGTAAGTACCCGAAAAAAACTTTCCCTCAAGAGGATGCTCCTAGTGCAAAAACTAGATGTAATCCTCCTTCAGGAAACTTTAGGGAAAGAAATTGAAGTTACAAACCTATTATCGTCGCTCTCAAAAACCTTCTATTTTTTAGCTCAGAATTCTAGAGGACATACGGGTGGAGTGGCTATAGGTTGGAACTAGTCTTTGGTAAAATGTTTGAATTCTTGGGGAGCCTCTTTTGGCATGAGAATCCAAGTGAGTTAGGATGAAGCAGATATATCCTTGAACATTCTAAATATTTATGGTCCCTATAATAACATAGTATCCTTTTGGGAGACTCTGTGATCTTCCTCATTAATAAAGAGTGAAAATGTTGTGATAGTCGGAGACTTCAATTCCACCTTAGGCACTCATGAAATATGGGGTCCTAGGGCAAGGGTGGATACGTTGGAAAACTTTTTTGTCCATTTTATTCAGACTACTCAGATGGTGGACCTTGACCTCATCAAGCTCAAGCCCACCTAGACAAATAGAATAATTGGGGATAACATAATTGCAAAAAGACTTGATAGATTTTTACTGGCTGAAAGTCTTATGAGAAGGGATCTGATGTTCAAACAATGGGTCAACTCTGGAGGTGACTCTAACCATTTTCCTATTTTCCTTGAAATATTGAGGAACCCTAAAAATCCATCCATCCCCTTCAAATTTTGTGCAGCTTGGCTAAAAAATGAAGAAGTCCTCAGGATAATCTAGTCCAATTGGATCCCTTTTGTGGCTGACGAGGAAAATCATGTTGCTACTCACTTTGCTCAAAATATCTCTCGTATAAAACATCTTCTGAAAGATTGGGCAAATTCTAAAAAGGATGAGGATGATCAAGCCATTATTCAGATTGAGGCAAGGCTAGCCAAAATTCATAATTATGAGGGAGGTGGTTTTCTCACTCAGACTGGTAAAGAAAAGTTGATCTCTCTTGAGTCAAACCGAACCAAGATTCTAAAAGAAAGGGAAGAATTTTGGAGGTTAGAGAGTATATCTATATGGTTTGCCAATGGGGAAGATAATACAAAATTCTTTCAAGCCTTCGCGAAAGGGAGGAAACAACAGAACACCATATGGGAGCTCAAGAATGCCAGAAACGAACAGGTTTCCTCTTTTGAAGATCTGATTGAGCTTAGTAAATCTTATTTTTAAACTCTCTTTAAAGTTGAGCAACGGGATACGATTGCTGAAGTTATTCATATTTTCACAATTCTTTCCTGGAATAATTTTTGATGAATACAATTAGGATCTTATGGAGGAGGTCTCAGAAGAAGAATTAAAAGCAACCCTGTATAGTTTCCGTAAGGATAAAAGTCTTGGCCTAGATGGATAGACCATAGAATTCTTCCTGGAAGCCTATGATACTATCGTGACTGACCTCCTTCACCTAGTTGAAGAATCTTGGTTAAATGACCATTTACAACCTCCCCTCAACTCAAGTTTCCTAGCCCTCATTCCAAAAATAGAAATTTTAGACTGCTTGGAGGATTTCAGACCCATTTCTCTGTGCAACATCACTTACAAAGTGGTCGCAAAAGTCATTGCTCAAAGATTCCAAAAATTCCTCTAAAAAATTATCTCACTAGAACAATTTGGGTTTCTTGAGAACAAAGAAATTCATGAAGCCATTGGTGTTGCTCAAGAAGGGATGCACAACATAAAAATCAAGAAGATAAAAGGAGCGATTCTCAAGATTGATATCTCAAAGGATTTTGACAAGGTAAGTTGGCTTTGCCTAAGACTCATGCTCACTCATTTGGGTTTCAATTACTCTTTCATCAAGTGGATTTTTCTTGCATCACTACATCCTCTTTTGTCATGCTTATAAAGGGATCAAATTCCCCTTTCTTTCTTTCGGAAAGGGGGCTCTGCCAAGGGTGCCCACTCCCTCCTTTGCTTTTATTGGTGGTTGAAGGTCTCAACAGATCTCTTTTGGATGTAAAAAGAAGAGGGTTGTTTGAAGGATCAAGATAGAAACAAACTTAAATATCACCCATCTTCTGTTTGTGGACTATATCCTCATCTTTTGCAATGGCTTGATCAGGGACACATAAAAACTGTCAGAAATCCTGCACCTCTTCTACAAAGCCACTGGAATGAAACTAAATGAGAAAAAATCCACCCTCTCCCCTTTTAATATGGAAGTAGATGATATAAGGAGTTTTTTGGTTCTCTTCCCTTTTGTTGTCACAACACTAGATGAAGGTCTAAAATATCTTGGATTTAGGCTAAAACCAAACTACTATAGAAAAGGAAGATTGTAATTTGGTTATTAGCCAAATTGGATCGTAGGATCAATGTTTGGAGCAACAAATGGCTCTCGCAAGCTAGAAGACCAGGGTTAATCAAGTCAGTCCTTGAAGCTATCCCTGTCTATTGGATGATTCTAGATTGGATCCCAAAATATATTATGGAAAAGTCTCAGAGAATTTGTTCCAGATTTCTATGGTCCATGAAGAAAGACCAAAAGGTTCTTCCATGGGCAAAATGGAACAAATAGCTAGACCCAAATCTCTTGAAGGATGGGGGCTAAAAAATATTATGCTTTTTGCTAAATCCCTAGCAACAAAATCAAGATGGCAACTCATCTCCACAAACAACCTTTGGACTGAGGTGGTGTGTCACAAGCACATTGCCCCTATCCCCCTTTTGGATTGGATCATAAACACATATTTTACTGTTCCCCCCTCGGGAACAATTACCTGGAAATCCATTTACAATTCTTTTCCTCTCATCCATACTGAGCTGGATTGAAAATTTTGGAATGGCACAAAGGTGCGTATTGGAGCAGACCCATGGCCTGAAAGTTAGCTTCAACATATCCTTCTCCAACAAATAATCTTGCTGTTAAATCAAAAAGTTTTTTCCATCTCAATCAGATTGCTGATCCAACTTCCACTAATTTATGGTATCAAGGATGGAAGGGGTCTAGTGATCTAGACCTCCCAACCATTTGGAGTACTGATTGGAATACATTCACCACTACCCTTTGAATTTCTCACATCAGACTCACTGATTCTCAGGATGAGATTATTTGGAAATTCGTTGTGCATGGAAGCTATACTCCCAAGACAGGTTAGCAACATCTAAGTGCCACATCTTTCCAAGGTGATCACCCTCTTTGGTGGAAGAAATACATTTGGAAGATTAACTTCCCTATGAAATAAAAAGTGTTTATGTGGTGTACTCTGGAAAATAAAATCCCAACATGGAACATAATGAAGAAGCAATCCTTGGAAGGACCAGGTTAGTGCCCACTATGGCAAAATGAAGAGGAAAACACTACACACCCGTTCCTCACTTGCCCATTCTCGACACAGGTCTGGTCATACTCACAAAATCTGCTTGATTTTATGTTAGACTGGCATAGTGATTCCCTTGAAGATGCTTGGAAAGCCTAGTCCTCCTCAAAACACTTTGCACATTTAAAAGCATTGCCGCTTATACATATCTGGGGTAAATGGATTGCTCGAAATGCTACTATTTTCCAAGAAAAGGCCTCCTCAATTGAGGTCATTGCAAAGCAGGGTTTAGACATTTTGTATTTCTTCCCGCAAATCAAAGATTCCCTGGTAATTCGAATCATCTCAGAAGAATTGATTGACTATTCTTTTCCTTGGGATTTTTTTGATGGTGCCTCTCAAGATCGCACATGTGGAGGAGGAGCTACCCTTTTTTAATCTCAGAATCATCACTTCAAAATTCAAATGGGATTAGGGGAGGGAATAAATAATTTTGTGAATCTTCTTGCACTAAAACTCCTTCCCTGATTTTCTTTGGAAAATAATTGTAGAAGGCTAAAAATCTTCGGGGAATCCTTAGTAGTGATTAACTAGGTGAACCAAATTCAAAGATGCAGAAACATTTCCCTTTCATCACTTTTTGAAGAAGTGTGCAGACTCATGGAAAATTTTTATTCCATTATTTTCCAACATGTGTACAACGAAAGGAACTCAGAATCTTATTGCATGTCAAAACAAAGTCTCCTGATGGAGCAGGGGACTTGGAATTTTTTTGAAACAAAAGAGACATAAGCTTACGAGTTTTACCACAAACCTTTTATCGATTCGCAAGAGAACACTACTACTTTATAAAAGCACACTTTCTTGGTAATTCTCTTTTGATCGACAATTTATCAGCATGCACTTTTGTAACACCC
>LPNX010214608.1:16675-70927 GCA_001517045.1 Pseudotsuga menziesii | reverse complement strand
GGGGGGGGGGGGGGGGGGGAACATTAAAACATTTAAGCCAATGGGGAAAATCCAAAATCCTAAGGGAAAACCCATAAAGTGGTCAACTACCCTTTTTGTCGTTTTGTGCCCAGTCATCTAGAAGTTGGTTGAGGAAGTTATTGCATGGGAATGGACAAGGCATGGGGGTCAATTTCGAATTGGGTAGAGCACCCATTTTTAGGAAAATGAATTTTGAATTATGGGCCAAGTAAATACTTGGAAAAAGGGGCCCAAGCCATTATTCACCCATGCGTTTGCTTCCTCACACAGTTGGAGATAGTTGGGGCATTCTCTCTCACGTTTTGGGGAGCTGCTGGACGTTTTGGATCATCCGTCCTTCATTCACGGAGAGATCTCACGTAGCTGAACCCTCCTAGGTTTTTATTCTTCACATTTTGGGTCGTTTTCACATCCCCATGGTTGGGATTTTCATGTTTTAGTGTTGCACATCCAATGAGGGGTGACAGACCCACGATTTCAGGGACCGAGAGAGTCATTTTGGCCTGCATGAAGCCATAGATAATTTTTGAGAAATGAATTGCACAAGCTGGACTATTTTACTCAATTTCCATTTTCGATTTTGTCCTTTGTGATGTTTTCCTTCAATCCCAGAACTGTAATTGATGTGTATGCATCTTTTGTTTGGTCTCTAAACTGGTTTGGGAGTGGAAATGGGGTCTGAACTAGTTTGATAAACTTAGTGTGAGAAGGAACCTCACAGACAGATCTAGGGGGCTGGTTTTCTTCTTTGCATGCCTTGAATAGCACTGAATGGGAAGGCATAGCCTGAGGAACTGTTTAGCAGAGAAGGGGATGTTTACTTGTGTTGGGTGTGTAGATTTTTTAGAAGCCAGGCTAGATCTAGTGCAGGTGTCTATATCTCTGTGGTTGAGCTCACTAGCTTAGCAACCAACCTTTCGAGTTCCTTTGCATCCTGATAAACCCAATTGTGTTTGCTTGGCTAAGTTTTTGTTGTATCCTTGGCTATGTGTGAGTTTGCTTGTGTTCCCTTATTCCTTGTGGGAATCATGCCCAGCTCGGGGGTGGCAGTGTTGCTGAGAGATTGATGAGCACACTAGCCTATGGTTGGGTGGAACGTTGCAACGACATAACTGGTTGCAGGACAAGCTTGTTTCAAAGATAAGTATCTCTGCATTTGCATTTGCTTCATGAAATATGATGAACATGTTTAATGTGTTGAATGGATGAATTGCTTCCAATGTATAATTGAAATTGTATGCATCTGTGTATGTTTTCTTTCACTGCATTTTTAAATTATGTTATGGGGATTACATTTCCCAGATTGGTGATGGCTTGAATGACCAAATCTGTCTAATGCTTCTGCTAATAGGTTGAATTTCCTGAAATAAATATTCCTTCCTCAACTCTACGGAATGCGGGATGCGGGATGTGAGAAAGTTCTTCTGTGAATTCTATTCCTTGCAGATCTCCTTCTGCAACTCTCCTTTCCCCAATTTGTGAGATGTGAGATACGGCTTCACAATCTCTATTTTTGCAACTAATTATATCCGCAATAGTCTATTCCGCATGCGGGATTGCAATTTCCATTTTCCTCGATTCCGTAAACTCAAGCTTTTCGCAACGTTGATTCTTGTGAGTTGATTCTCAGTTGTTGATCTGTTTCCACATGTGGAACAGATTGTGACCTTCGATTTCTGTCGCGATCTTTCTCCGCCGTTCAATCTCCTTTGAGATATTTCTTTGTAGATCGTTGAATTGATCACTGACATGATCAATTTCTCTGCTATTGGGAAGTTAGAGAATTTATACACAGGTTTGAATAGAGTGAACTTCAAGCTGAATAATTCTGCATCAATTAGGTAGCACTATGGTCATGTTCTTTCTCTAGTGGATGGGAGGGGACATGACAAATTTTAGATCTCGGTTGGTTATTGTCTATGGAGCAGGACAATTTTCTTTTTTTGGAACATATCAGTTTTGAATGTATACAAACTCTTGAGGAAAGGACATATGGGACTTATGCTACTATGGTTGATAAGAATATCAACAGACTTTGTTTGATAATTGTATGCACGCATACTTTACTTCAGATGTAAATGTTTTTATGGTGATCAATAAATTTTTCAGGCTTTTTTTCGTAGGAAAATATATGTATATATATACACACACACAGGAGATGAGATGATTCCAAACTAGAACTCCTTGGTTTGATAATCATCTCATATCGTCTTGTTTTGTATCTAACATACATTGTAAATGAAGTTCCCCCCTCAAAGAGATTGGTTATTCATATTTTTATTACACTTGTAAGGCATTGCAATACTATATCCTCTTGCCTACAGACAGGTAAAGTCTCTCTGTTATATGAACTTGAGGTGCTCAAATCTTTCTTTCCTTCAGTCAAGCTCCATAGCAGAGCTTTTGGCAATTCTGTCAGCGTCCCTATTAATCTGTTCGCAAGTTTGTCCATTTCACCTGAGGTTAATAGAATGTCCCATGGAGGAGACTGGGCGGATATAAAGAAAAATCTTCGCAGGCTTTATGAGCTTCTAGCCATTAACGTTGTGGACAACAAAGAAATGAGTGAGGAGATTAAGAAAATGGCTGATACTGTTAGCTATACTTCTCAGCAAGTTAGCAATAACGACGCTCGCATTGATGACAATGAGAGTAGCCTCCAGGAGATACATGGGAAAGTGGATAGGATTCAAGAGGATTTGCAGAGATTCATTGAAATGCATCAGGCCAGCAAAGTTAATGGTGAAATAAATGGTGAAGTTGCAGAAGCGGCCCTCCCCATGGAGGAGGAATCGGTCGTCCAGCCTAGAAACAACAGGAATATGCAGTAATCTGTCCCCTCTTAGTCATGCTTTAATGTTTTTTTGCCTCCTTATTTGTCAACAGTTTGTAAGGGTTTATCCCTATAGCACTTTCAGAAGCTTTGAGCAGTTAGTTTGCAGGGTTTTTTGGACAGTCCCTTGGTTGGCCCTCTTTGGCAGCCTTTTTGTTGTACATAATCTTATGAAGCTACCTCCTTTGTAACGCATGGCTGTGCGCAACCCCTTTTATATATATCTGTTTTTAGTTCCTGTTAAAAAAAAAAAAATACTATATCCTCTTGCCTTATGTTGTTTTTGGGGATTTGGTGTATAACATTTGGTATCATATTCATTTTTCACTATAACATTTATTTATCTAAGATGTTTTTGAAAATGAAACTTGGAGGGGATATAGAGGAGATATTGAACTTGGTATGATTTTTAGGGGTTAATTCGTTACAAGTGTGGAGTTATACCTTATGGAAGTTAGGGTTTTTTACTAGTTTAAAAACTAGTCTCAACAGGTGTTCCGAGAATTTTTTATATATCCAAAGCTTGAAACCTCCAAATTGAGTGAGTGTAGTAGCTAGAAACCAAAAACTCGAGTTGATAAAATATATTTGATAAAAAAAATTCCGATGATTTACAATAAGTCTTTTTTGGCTTATATACACATTTTTATGTGACTATTCATAAAGTCCCCATGTTCCATAGTAATTTTTGGTTATTTATATATAGGTATTTTGTATTTATTACTTATTTATATTTTATATTTATTACTTTTTATATATTATTTATTGTATATAACATTTCCCTCTTCTTTTAAGATGCTTCGTCCTCAAAGGAGGGAAATTATGGATGTTGTTGAATGAACTTCTCAGTTTCCCATGAAGCATCTTCTTTTGGGCAACTCTTCCACTTAATAAGGTATTCTTTGATGATGTGAGAACGTAGTCTTCTTTCTTTGATGTTGATGATGGCTTCTGGTTCTAATTATACAAGTTTCTCTTCTTCATCCAAAGTAGGAAGTGTCGTCTGAGCATATTGATGTTGACCCAACTGATTTTTTGATATTTGAAACATGAAAAACATTGTGAATTCGACTCTTGTCTGGTAATTTCAATTCATATGCTACTGGGCTAATCTTTCGGATAATTTGGTATGTTTGATCAAACTTGGGAGCTAATTTATTCTTTCCTTGTTGCTTAAGTGACAATTTCTTGTATGGATGAAGTTATACGAATACCCAATCTGCTACTTCAAACTCTCTTTCTTTTCTATGTTGATATGGTTGTTGTTTCATATGATTTTGTGCCATAGTTAAATTATCCTCAAGTACTTGCATTACTCTCTGATTTTCTTCAAGTTGAATTTTTACTACGGGTACTTTTGCATCACCTTGAATGAATTCCTTCCATCTGGGAGGCACATAACCATATAATTCTTGAAAATGTGTCATTTTGGCCGACGTATGATAGGTGGAGTGATATGACCATTCTGCAGGATGTAACCACCGTAATTTGTTCTACTTGTCAGTGACAAAACTACAAAGACATGCTTCCGCACATTTGTTAACAACTTTCATTTGTCCATCTATTTCAAGATGATAGGATGAGCACATGTTAAGAGTGATCTCATTTTATTTGCAGAATTCCTTCCAAAAATTGCTTGTGAATTTGGCATCTCTGTCATTAACTATGATTTTTGGAAATCCATGTAATTTGTAAATATTTTTACAAAATACTTCAGCAATTTTTTTAGCAGAGTCAGTTTTCTTAATACCCATAAAATATTCATATTTTATTAATTGGTCCATTACCACGAAGATTTTGTCCTTGCCCTCAGATAGGGGTAACCCGACAATGAAATCCATGGAGATTTCCTCCTACTTCTGGGTTAGAATGTGAAGTGGGTGGAGTAGCCCTAGAGTCACGACATTTTTTATTCCTTTGATAGGTGTCACACTCGGATACATACTTTTGAATGTATTTATACATCCCCTTCCAGTAGAAGGATTGCCTGGCATCGTTACCACTATAACAACCAGAAACCAAAAACTCGAATTAATAAAATATATTTGATAAAAAAATGTCCAATGATTTACAATAAGTCTTTTTTGGCTTATATACACATTTTTACGTAATTGTTCGTAAAGTCACCATGTTCCATAGTATTTTTTGGTTATTTATATATATAGGTATTTTATATTTATTACTTTTTTATATATTATTTATTGTATATTATAGTGAGACCTATTGCATCAGAAAGAAAATGAGCCATAGTATCTGTGGTAGCAATTTTAGAATTAGATCTTAAAAATTGGACATGTGGCAGGTCGTAGACTTTCGCTCTCATTGAAGGGACAAAAATAGCAAGTTTTGGTATACTTACCATAACTTTATATTGTCACATTAGAATTAGGTTAGACCTGTGGCATTGTAGAGAAGACATATCAGGATACTATAGGAAAAAAATTCAGACTTAGAGGGTCTAAAATTGCATAGTTTACTCAATTAGAAGGTTGACTAGCAAGACAACCTCCAAATCAAGGTTTTAAAAGGTATGCTATTTTAAATTTTGCATAACTTTTGATTGGAAGGTCTAAAATAGGTGATTTGAAAAGTGGGATAAAGAGGAAATAGAGAGAAACACTACTAAATGTTATTGGAATAAAATGGAAAGAGGTGGAGCAAAAAATTCTACTCCCCTTAAACCTCCCAAAGACTCAATTATGACACATGTGGAGATGGAAGAAGTGAACTATGATTTGTCCAAGTTTTCCAATCAATTAGGAAACCTTGACAATAAAATTATGGTAAATAATGCTTAATTCCTAAAATTCAAAGAGGATATATAAAAGAATATTAAAAATATAACTAGTAAAGAGGATCCATTAAAGATGGTTGGTAAAGATGACCAATGAGATGGATAGTAAAGAGGATCTTCAAGTGATGAAGGAAATGTTGAATGAGATAATACATAACTTTCTTCCTCATTCGTCAAAGAAGGAATTGTTCTAGTCATAGATTGAGAAAGTTTAAAAACAATTGGAGAATAAGAGGTTCGATTCTTTGACACATGATCATTCATCACTAAATAATCCACATCATCACGGGTTCAAATCCGGTCTAAGGAACTACTTCATTTGACCCAAGATTTAAATGAGAAATTTTGATGGCAATGATCCAATAACATGGATATTCCAAATGGAGGTATGCTTTGATCTACACCGAGTGCCAACTTTGCAAAAGGTAACTATCACATCCTTGTATTAGAGCCTGATCAATATGTATGGTACCAATTTCTTTATGAGTATGAAAAAGACTCAATTGTCTCTTGGACTATATTTATAGATGAATTGATTGCACATTAGGGGTATATTAAGAGCAACACATTCTTTAGCCAATTGATAAATATCAAGCAAAAAGGTCAAGTTATAGAGCACATCAAGCAATTTCAAAAGTTAAGTCTTAGACTAACCATTCCATGAGATAATTTGTTGGATCCCTTTATGGGAACTTTATAGGATAATATTCAACATGAGGTAGTATGTATCTTTGAATCTAAATCATTAGAAAATGCTTTTTGTTTGGAAAGGAAAAATGAAAGTAAAAAATGGCTACTAG
Source organism: Pseudotsuga menziesii (assembly GCA_001517045.1). Lineage (NCBI taxonomy): Eukaryota > Viridiplantae > Streptophyta > Pinopsida > Pinales > Pinaceae > Pseudotsuga > Pseudotsuga menziesii. Next base: position 64,479 of record LPNX010214608.1, on the reverse strand, counting down.
AAGAGTTGCCACTAGTACCTATAGAGAGGGAAATGTTTCTCCTCCCAACTCCTCTCATCCTACTCCCAAAAGGTTTACACCTCAACAAGTGGAGGAAAGAAGAGCAAAGGGACTATGTTTCAATTGTGACAACATTAAAAGAAAAATACTTTGAGATTTATTCCTTGTTGATTTTCTTATTTTCCTAAAGTTTGGAATGCTTTGATTTCATTTCAAAATATCCTGTGCATATACAAATATTTTAGTTTAAAAAATTAAGCTCCTATAGATTAATAAAGGTATTTTCATATTATGAAATGAAAAGTTAGGATATAATGATGTATTTCCTATGTTTAACACAAGATGGCAGCGCATCTCATCATTCGTATGCATGCGCGTTGCCAGATTGCCAAGTTTTAACCTTGCGCAAGTTTCAAAGCCATACTCCACAATGATGATATGTCTGCTCAGATGTCGAGTTTTGTAAATGATCTTGTAGGGTGACATTTGTTTGGATTATTAATCCTTCCTTGATCAAACTATCTATTATATTAATTTAGCCCAACTTGAGAGTTTTAATTAGTTAATTAAGTCCACCAGTACGATTGGGTCCACATGGCCTAATGGGGCCACATGTACCAGTTACTAGAGTGTGGGGAACACTGCTAGAGGATAACTGACACTGACTGCACTTGCATGCATCAATTTAGGTGCCTCTTAGATCAATCCCTACATTTTAGGAGCCACTGGGAGTCCCAACACCAACCTCCTTCATCCAGCTGGAGTTGGAACTAGTTAAGCTTAGTTAATTTCCAGTTACATTCAGTTAGATCACACTCGGTTAAGTTAGCGCTAGTTATGCATGGCTGCATGTGGATTAGGCGCCTTTGTTGACCTACCACTTTAGTTAGACTAAGTTAATTGTTTATTACTGATTATGTCAGTTGTTTAGACATTTGGAGTTAACCATTTGGACTCCAATATTGATTGAGACATCCTGAGTTAGCTAGTCAGTTAGGTACAGTCACATCTAGTTGGTAGATTCAAATTCTTCCGTATGTAAACTATTGTTACACCGGATTTAATTAATGACAATGATACTATTATTATCTGAGCTATACTCATCCGTTTCTTGTGTGGATTGATTTGTTCAGTGTGTATCTTCATTCTCCTTTTACTACAATAATAATTTTGGACTCATTGCTTGAAGATCTAAATGGCACAACAATTTTAACATGGTATCAGAGCCATCTCAAGTAGGCTTTATGTTTGTCTCTCTCCATTAAACATCAGAAGCAACTGGGTTTCCACATAAGTCCCTTAAAGAGTGCCTTGCTTCCTCTGAATTTAATCAGAGTGGAGGTGCAGGTGTGATGAACCATAAAAACATGTTCATGATGAGAGGGAAGGAATGATTCTAACATTGTTTGAATATTTTAGTGTTTTTCAGTGAAAATATATAGGTGCTACATAGCTTGTGTGAAGATTTGTGTTTTTCCAGCAGGAGAATTATGGATTCTCTACCTTCTACTCCTCGGATCCTTACACCCTTCACTTATCTTGATTGAAGGGTAGATATGTAGCTGCCCTTGCTCAAGCTTGGCTACAACATGATAATACTTGGAAGGGAGGTTGAGCCCCATCAGCCAGTTGAGAAGAACAAGTTTATGAATTGCTTAGATGAATCTTTCGGTTATCTATGCACTCATATATCCAGAGATCTCCTCTTCCACCTTGAAGGTTTAAGGACACCCAAAGAATCTCGGGAGAAGCTTGAAGACTTGTTTAGAAAACAATATGAGCTTCGAGGAAACCTCCTTGAGAATGAGCTGGTAGCCTTACATCCCAACAATTTCGGAACAATAGAGCAATTCTTTACTAAATTAAAGTCTCTTGAACTTCAATGCAGACAGTATAGAATAGAAAGAAAGGATTAGAAAAATGTGCTTTCCAATCTCAGAAAACTCGGCCCAGAGTATTCTGTATTTGTCTCAATCTTCCATTCGAAAAGGGATTCCTTTCCAAATTGGAAAATTCCTTCAATTGACTCCTTTTCTAAGTCCTTGATCAAGGAGCAAGAGAAGTTGTTTTGAATGGGAATCATCAAGGCCTCCAAAGATCAATCTCTCATAGTGATAGACTCTTCCAAAGTGCAAGCCAAAGGGAAATCAAAGAAGAAGGATCCCAAAGCAACCGATTCGAAGCCTAAACAGAATCAAGAGACTTCAGAAGGAGCCTCCGGCTCTAAGAAGAATAAGTTTGAAAATAAGATATGTCCCTATTGTGTGAAGGGTTTCCATCTTGAAGATCATTGTATGAAGAAGCATATCAATCAACTGTCTGCTCTCCTCAAGCAACATAACATTGCTCTCCCACAAGGAGCAAAGAAACATGATGAAGAACTAGATACAAAAGAAGATGAAAGGTGCCATGCTTTGAAAGCTAGCATTACTTAGTCTACAACATACATAATTGATTTTGGAGCATCCAACCACATGGTTGCCTCCAAATAATCCTTCTCAGCCCTCACACTATCAAAGGGGCCTAATATTCACATGGGAGATGATTCCCAGATTCTAGTAGAAGGAAGGGGCTCAGTCAGAGAGAAGCATGGTGAGTTCAAGTGTCCTCTATGTTCCCTCCCTTGCAACTAACTTGTTGTATTTTTATCAGATGAATCATACAGGCTCTCCCAAGAGAGCTACATTCGATTTAGAAACAATTGAGATTACAGAAAAATTCACAGGATAGCTCTAAAGCTTATGAGTTCTCACATTTCTTACCTATCTCTCCTTCTTCAGCTTTATTGTCTCATGCTAACAACACCAGCAATATTTGGCATGAGATATTTGGCCATCTCAATTTCAAATATCTCTAGCAAATCAACAATGATAAAATGGTTGAAGGTTTTCCTTCCATCCAAACTTCCAATGGAGTATGCATTGGTTTCTTGGTAGGTAAGAATCCAAAGAAGAGGTATGATGTTGGGAAGGCACATAGAGTTGCCTCTATACTTGATTTGATACATAGTGATGTAGCTGGACCTATGCCCACAAACTCCATTAATGGTTGCAGGTATTTCCTCACCTTTATTGATGATTGTTCTAGGTATCGCTGGATCTACTTCATGAAACAAAAATCAGAAGTTTTTGAGACTTTTAAAGTTTTTAAGACGATGGTTGAGAATAGTTTCAGTAAGAAGATCAAGTCTATAAGATATGATAAAGGAGGAGAGTACATCAAAGGAGACTTCCAGAACATTTGTGAATCAAAGGGGATTCAAATGGAACACTTAGTTCCATACACACCACAACAAAATGGTGTGGCTAAGAGGAAGAACATATCACTAAAGGAGATGGAAACATGCCTCCTCCATGCTAAGCATATTCCTCCTTCTCTTTGGGCTGAAGCTGTTAACTGTGCTTCGTATTTGTCGGATAGAGTGCCTCATAAATCAATGGTTGGGCCACTCTATTCGAAGCACTGCATGGGCATAAGCCCAATGTCTCTCATATGGGAGGTTTTGGTTCCAAATCTTGGGCCAAAATACCACTTGACAAGAGGAATGCCTTCCAAGCCCAAAGTAGTGAATGCATTCTGCTGGGATATGCAGAAGATGCAAAAGCTTACAAATTGATGGAAGTTGCAAACAGAAGATGCTTCATTGAAAAGAGTGTTTAGTTTGAAGAAGGTCAGTTGTATGACACACCTCCATCAATAGCACAGGAAGGTATAACCATTTCTCTACCTATTTTTGATGATGATGATTTGCTACAGGTTTCATATTCATATAAAGAACATCAAATCCAGCATGATCCTATTATTGAGACTGAATCTCATGAGATTCTAGACCCAAATCCAGTATCCATTCCAAATCAAAACTCTAAGCCTAGATGGGCTCAAAAGCTCCTAGATGCAGCTGGAAGTGGTGTTGGAAATACAAAAGATAGAACAAGAACAAGGTCCCAGTATCAGAATGAACATGTTGCACTATCTCTCACAGATTCACTCCCTACAGAGTGGTGCAACAAAGTTCTAGGTCGGTGCTACTTGATGACGACGAATGATTAGCTACATGGCCTATAGAAGAAGAAACCAGATCATTCTCTATCTTCACCATCTAGAAGAAACACACAGAGTCATCAGTTCAGAAGAACATTGAGAGGTTCACATGCACAGCTTCAGAATGTTAGTCAGTTAGGTATAGTCACATCTAGTTGGTAGATTCAAATTATTTCCTAATAGATTCAAATTCTTCCTTATGTAAACTATTGTAACACCCGATTTAATTAATGACAATGATACTTTAATTATATGAGATATACTCATCCGTTTCTTATGTGGTTTGATTTGTTCAGCGTGTATCTTCATTCTCCTTTTACTGCAATAATAATTTTGGACTCATTGCTTGAATATATAAATGGCACAACAATTTTAACAACATTTAGCCATGTTTTACAGTTTTCAGAGGAGCAGTGCAGCCACAAATCCGAGCATTATAGCAAATTTGATGTTTTGTACTCCACAAGTTGAATGAGGTGTGACTTACTTTTATAAGGGTTTCATGTATTCTTCTTCAGCTACCACTTTCAGTTTTTCATCCATGACCTCGAATACAGTTATGGTTTTAGAGAAGTGTGGTAATGTGCTCATGATCAAATTGCAAAACACTTATTGGGTTAATCATTTTCCGGCAGTTGCAGTTAAATTTAGAGAGATTGGTTGGTTTTCTCCATGCGAAAGGATTAAGGATTGTGATGCAGAAATATCAAAGTATTTTTCTTTTAATTTTAAGGGGACAGTGGTAAAGTTTTATGAGTTTGAACTCTCTATAACTGAAGACTCTAACTGCACAATCCATTGGTGTCATGCCTAAGGGAGAGAAATGGTTTAAGAGACAACCCATAAATGAGAACCTTGATGATTTTCTTGAGCCTACACATAGGAACCCTGGGATTCCGAGAACCTTCTTGTTTGAACGATGGCACAATATCTTACAAATTATTTAGAGATACGTGACCTGCAAAGGGTGATTTGCTACAATTTTCATATGTGTTTTATGCAAAACATTTCAGCTATTGGTAAGCAAGGAATTGGAGAAAAAAAATAGGTCTTGGTCTCATTTTATGTTCTGGTCTTGTTTAAGATTCAAATTTGGGTGAGCTGAGTTAAATAATAAAAAGAAAACCCATGTAAATAAAAAGGTGTAAAGAATCCTATCAGAATGGCAGTAGCTGTGAATCCAATTCGTGTCTTGAGAGTAAAATTGTAGAAGAGAAAATTATACAAACACCTGCTAAGTTTGAACAAAGTGAAGAATTGAAATGGGTTAGTGAAGAATTGAAATGGGTTAGCACAAGTGAGGTTTTGGTTGGGAAAACAGAAAAAACTAAAATCAAGAAATGGGATCTTTCTATGGATAATTTTTCAAACCCTACAGAGAGTTCTTCTAGGCCAATAGAGACAGGTTGAAGACCCTGAACTCGCCTTGCAAGCAAATTGAGGTTGAATTTCAAAGCAGTGCTAGATTCCAAAAAATTAGAAAAAGATCATACTATTAATATGTAGGATTTATCAAGTGGTGATGAAGAGAACTTGGAAGAGCACACTGCTTCATTTTTTAGATGCAAAAGAAAAGGTTGTAGACAAACCTAAACTTGTTGAACCTTCAAAGGAACAAGTGAATATGGATGAGGACATTCATGAGATATTATAATGAAATAGTTCAAGAAAGACAAAAAGAAGAGGGAAGTTGAACAATTCAGGTTTCAGAATGAGCATGTGAACCAAATTAATGATGGCTTGATGTAGGCTAACAAAATGTTAAAACAGGATTTGCATGAGGTGAACAAGAATTACTCAAAGTTAATAAAGGTAGTAGAGGAAGTAGTAAAGATAAGAAAGGTGGTACAGGAGCAGAATGTCCAGCTTGTGAAAGATAAAGAGGAGCTCGAAAGAGGCTGAGTCATCTGCAGAAGGAGTTCAACAGATTAAAGAGAAAGGAACATGCGATGGATGGATTAGTTACTCTGGCTGAGGCAGCTAGAAGACTTTGATAAGATTTATAGTTTAATGCAGATTTGACACTTGTCAAACTTAGTTAGACTAGATCTTTTTTAGTTATGTACTTTTCTATTTTTGGAAGCCAAAACCTTAAAAGGTGGATCTACACAAACAAACTTCTAATCTCATATTTTCCTATATATATTGTAAAATTTTGGAAAACAAAGGGAGACAAATGAGTGTCGAATATGCTTGGATATTGTACAGTTATGCAATACTTTATATGTGTAAGAACTTCTTTGCTTTATGAATGACTTATTATCTATTTGGAGCTAGGTTTTAAACTTGATATTGTGTGGATATTCTGTGGTTATGTTTGAACCCTTGTTTATATAGATGCATGTGTTGGAAAGTGAATGTTTATGCTTAAATGATGTTTGAAATGTTATTCTGAGCACCTATACTTTTACATATGATGAAGTGATGAACTGTTTGTTTACTTCTTGTATTTATATGCTTTCAAACCTATCTCTTGGATCCTAAAAGCTGTACAGTCATTTCTTATGCAAAATATTGTCCTTATGCATGTATTATTTGATGTTTTCATATTTTTGTGTCTCTGTACCTTGTCTTTACATTCTTGACTTTTATATTGTTATCCATAAAAAACACAAAAATAGTCTTTGATTTCTGAGGTGCCTAAACACTGCTACCCTGTAGTCTAGTTAGTAGACTTTAGGATGAACAAAAACTTTATAGGATAATATTAAACATGAGGTAGTATGTATCTTTGAACCTAAATCATTAGAAAATTCTTTTAGTTTGGAAAGAAAAATGAAAGTAAAAAATGGCTACTAGAAGAGTTGGCACTAGTACCTGTAGAGAGGGAGATGTTTCACCTCCCAACTCCACTCATCCTACTCCTAAAAGGTTTACACCTCAACAAGTAGAGGAAAGAAGAGCAAAGGGACCATGTTTCAATTGTGACAACAAGTAGATTAAGGGGCATAAGTGTAGCAAGAATAAATTATTCTACATAGAATGTGAAGAGGAATATTATCCAAATCTAGGACAAAATGGGTAGATATAGAAAACATGACTCCAACCATATATTGGCATGCATTGGCTAGCATTAACACTCCTCCAATCCTCAAGATAAAAGGATAAATCAAAAGAGAAAGGTAGAAAAGTTGATTGATTATGGTAGTACCCATAACTATATGGATTGCATATTAGCCAAACTTATCAATTTATTTATATATCCCACACCAAATTATCAAGAAATGATTGTAGATGGAGGTACCATAAATTGTTCATAGAAGTGCCTTAGTATTAATCTTACTATGGGTGAGTATTCATTTGATATCCTAGTGATTACAATCCAAATGGGTTGTCATGATGGTGTACTAGGGGTCCAATGGATACAACCATTGGAAACAATGACTCTTAATTTCTAGGAACGGTTCATGAGAATCTCTTTGGAAGAAAAAGAAATTGAACTTAGAGGTATCTAGAGAAAACCTCTAAAGTGATAAGATCTAACAAAATTTTAAAATAGTTAAAAAAAGGGACACCATGGAGTAATTATATAGTTGTTCTCACTAGATGTTTAAACATATATTCCCTTTATTCTAGGGGATCTCCATCAAGTTATTGGCAATCATTCCCGAGGTATTGGGAGATATGACTAAAGATATTCCATCTGTTCAGGATCATTACCATGTTATTCACTTGCAATCAAGAAGTGTGCCACCTAACATCAGACCGTATAGGTACTCATATGTACAAAAAAGTAAGATTGAAAAATTGGTTCAAGAAATGTTAGATGTAGGCATCATTCGACCTAGCCAAGTCCCTTCTCTACACCAGTGGTCATGGTTCAAAAAGGAAGGTTCATGGTGTATGTGTCCAGATTATAGAGAGCTCTATAACATGGCCATTAAAGACACATTTCTTATTCCTGACATTGATGAATTATTAGATGAATTACAAGGAGAAAAATACTTTACAAAATTGGATCTTCATTTTGGATAATCATCATATCATATTTAGGAAAGAATATGTTAGCACTATGTTTGAATCTTGGAGTTATGGGATCGTAGGGTTTGGAAATGGTTATCTTTGAATATTTCATGAAAGCGCCCTTGAAATTAACTGGTTAGCATGATCTTCATCGTAGGCCATTGGATGATGAAATTGAGTTCGATCTATGGTGGTAGATCACTCTGTCTTTGGAGCGTGCAGTGCCAGAGAGGAGGTAAACAATGATAAGATCAATGCTCCAGATGCAAGGTGATGAAGATCAACGATGGAAAGACATTCCGCAAATTAGAGATGCAAGATGATGAAGATCAACGATGGAAATACATTCCACAAATCAAAGATGCGAGGTAATATTTGGTCTTTAGATTTGCGAAGTAGATTAAAGGGGAGAAGTATTGGAGGGTTGAGATCGATGCAAAGCCAGATCTATGGCCCTAAATGATTCCACTCGATAAAAATGCGTGAAGGAAGAAACTTCTCGAAATCACAGAATGTGTTAAAAGGAGAAAGGATTGGACGACTAAGATAAAGGCGGAGATAGATCTGCGGTCGTAGTCAATTCCGTGATTTGAGCTAGCACAGATAAAGTCGAGATTTCGAATCACGAAAAGTGGTAGAGGCTACATAGATCAACGCTCACGACACGAGGTCGGGGTTGATCAATGGACGTGATAAATTCCACGATCTGAAGGTGCCCAATTCATTGAATGTGGGAATATTGACAAAATGTTAAGGTCTCCCAAGTTGAATGGCCCCGATGAAGGAAGTTTACTGATCAACGGTTGATATTGATTCTCCCAAATTAAGCGGTGCAGGTGGTTAGTGTTGGAATCTGGTTTAAGGATGCTATGTACCAAATAATCAGACTGTAAAGTGAAGGATCCATGTGGAGTTGAAAAGTTTTTTTCCTTCTGAGCTATGGAGCTGAGGATAACCCGACTGAACATATGAAGCGCCAGCATGGACAGAATTGAAATACTGCACGAGTGGAAATGGTGGGCATTCTTGAACCCCCTGAGTATTTTTGAAAAGGGAAACGAAGGGAGGCCATGAACACCTATATGATGGATACAGGATGGGTTCATATCGATGGTCTAGAATTTTTTCAATCGGATAAAGGCCGTATCCTGGTCAGGTATGGTACATAAAGGATATCCTCACATACGATCTGACTAATAATCATATCCCTTGACGCCATTTGTGACATGCCTTAGGTGAAATGATGTCCACGACATCACCATCCCTCCCAACTCCAGAGATCCATTACGAGGCTTACGCAAGAAGAAGTGGGAGATCATGAAGGTTGGATTATTGAAGCAGCGAACCTGTCCTTTACACAAAGTAGAGGGACATGATTAGCCAAAACCGTGCTGAATACCACTGTCAACATAAGTGAAAGGGAAAATAATGTCAGGCCCAAATGTCGTGATCCATATGGGCATCAATGCAACATCAAAGGAGGAAGCATGACTGGATTCTCAGCAGCAAATGGAAATCCCCACCCACGTGTCCACTCGTGTAACCATTATGATGACCAACTAAGGAGTGTGTGATAATGCTGACCAGTTATCTTCATTTCTTCATTTCCATCTTCATTACCCTATATAAATGCCACCTTCTTGAACCACTGAAGAACATGAGATGAGTGAGGGCTGAGGAGAAAATTTGGAGCATTAATTTGCATAAGGCCTTGAGTTTTCTGGAAAATTGCAATTGTTGTTTGGTTTGAGAAGCTCATTTGTCAGGGAGTGTTGATGGTTGACGAACATGCCTTTTTTGTTCTTGTATCATCCTGGGTGTTTACACCAGGGAAAAACCAGCCATCGAGGGACATATGTGAAGCACTTTGAGAGATATACCTATTTTTTAGATAGCCATACCTCATGATGCATGGTGCCTGGGTTTTCATGTCCTGTGGGTGTCCCTATAGAGCCCTCGGGTGCAATCATGACCTCCAAAGCCCTGGTACGTGGTGACCATGTTTAGCAATAACGAGTAGGAGCGAATTCTCGTACTGGAAGGATGGGTGTCCAAATTCTTCATCATTGCCTTTGTGAATTCCATTTTCCAACTTTATCTAAGGTGGTGAGGATTTCAAAGGTGCGCCCCACTATATTTCCTATAGGAGATCGCACCTCGGGGGAGGTGAGGAGTACAAGAATGACAAGCCACTGCAGAGTCTTGTTTCTGTGAGAAGCAATGTGACCCTTCTTCAAGTCTCCTCATACAACAGTGTTACCTAGAGAGGAGAGAGCTTTGAAGAAGGCAGAGCATGGAAAGGATATAAACTCCTTTACCAGCTCTGAAACCATGTAGAAAGGTGCCTTTGAGCATGGAATGAACACAAATGGAAGGACACACTGCTGACTCAACAAAAAAATAGGTGGTTGAGTCCAATCAGAAATGAGCCACCAGAAACATCCTTAGATGTCATTTTCATGACCCGCAAGCTTAGAAACATAAATGTCATGCTGCCATCCAGACTGAGCACACCTGCTAGTTCCATGATGTCTGTTCAAATATATGTAAACTGTGGTAGAAGTACAATGCTCTAGTTGTTAGTTTTGATTATGTCTGTAAACAATTTCAGATCCTATTTCTGGGATTAGCCTCGGGGGTCTGAGACAATATAAATAGGTTCCCCACAAAGGGAAGAGGGGTTGGGTTTTCAAGAGCGGAAAGGCTCTGTGTTGTAATGGGTTTCAGTTCTTTCAGAGATGAATAAAATTGCAAAGGAGGAACATTAAACCTCTCATGGCAGAGATTCACGTGCCATATTTTTCTTCAATAAGTGATTTCTTTATGTGATTGTTTATCCTATTTCCAATCCATTTTGTATTTGCTTTCATGTTTGAGCATTAGTGTATATGGGTCGAAATTCATCTCTCATGCTCTTGGTCTATTGTTTAAGAATTTTAAAACATTTTCTTTTAAAGTCTTGCAGAATTCACCTTAGTTATGGTGCTCTGTTTGATGGGTTGTCTCCTTCTGTTTGCTAATCAACTCGTTAATTTACTCCATATTGAAGAAATGGTGTCTATCTTTCCTCTGTCCACACACCTTTCAAACTTCATACCTCCTGCAACCTACTTTCAGACTTGATTGTTGACTCCATCTCCCAATAGCCTCCTCCCTGAATTTCCCACCAAACTTTATAAAAACAAACTTGTTCTATTCAGAAATATTTTGAGTATGAAAATCCTATAAATAGTGAGGTATCCCTGTCTGATTGTATTGGGTCAGAAATACAACCTAAATTGGTTTTGATGTTACTTCGTGATTTACCTTTCACAACATGGGTACGTTATGAGTGCTAAGAAACTGACGCCATTTCCGGGAACCGAAGCTTCAAATCCTCCCTTGGCATGAACGCCATAGTTCCATATTTGATTATTGATGGTGAACAACATTCAAACATCAAGAAGGTTTTGCATTTTTCACCTGGCGACTCCATTCTCAGAGAATCCAGCTTATAGTGACTCCACTGGGTATATGATCCAGAGATCAAGTTTTCAAAGAAAACTAGCAGCCTCTACTGGGGAAATGAGCTCATTATAAAAATATAGAAATGCATGATAAAAGGATAAGGTACTCAAGTTTCAGCTTTCTCCAAGATGTATTTTTTTTTCGAAAATGTTTTACTATCTTTTCCTAAGCTTGTCAAAACCATTTTTCATTATGCATTGCATTCAAAACAACATCATGAATTTACTCCTGTATATCCTTCTTTATGAATTAAAAGTATTCCATCATCTGGTACGTTTGATTTTGATCGATATTTTCCATTCAAACCACATGACGTTAAAGGCCACCCTTGTGAGCCTCATGAAACCGCAGTTGACAATACTTACCTTCCATAAAGCTCTGTTTCTTCCAATATCCCAAACCGATACAGACCACTACACTTACCTCTTATTCTTCATGATTTACCTACAAAACACTACAAGTACCTTCCTAAGTTTGATGGAGAATCTGAGAAACTTACAACTGAAAAGCATTTACAAGCCTTTGAGCATTTCCTTGACCTTTTTGAAGTAGAACATGTTGATGTCTGCATGAAATATTTTTCCCAATGTTTGCAAGGAGATGCTAAGGAATGGTTCAAGCACTTGCATCCTGAATCCATCAGCACATGGGAAGATTTTTCTGACACATTTATGAAATTTTGGGGTAAGAGAAGGCCTTTGGACCAAATACTTTTAGAATTCTATTCCCTAAAGAAACAGGAGGATGAAACCATGTCTAGTTTTAACAGGAGATTTGAAAGCTTTTACTATCACATGCCAAAAGGGATCCAACCTCTTGAGAATGCTGCTAAGATTCATTATGCACCTGCCTTTCATCCTGAAATGTCATTGCTTCTTATGGAGAGAAAGTCAGTCACATTGAAGCACATGTTTATGGATTGTTTGGAGGTTGAAGATAATCTTAGGATGTCTAAAAAATTTTCAGACCAAGATAGTGGTGATAAAATAGAAAATAAATTAAACTTGGTTGGGAAACATAAACAAAAAGAGACATTCTTTGTGCATCTCAAACCCTTTCTTATTAAACAGGGAAATGATCAGCCCAATGATGTAAAAGAAGATGACTCTACTAATATGTTTTCTGAAGATTGCAATCAGCCTGTTACAAATTTTGGTAGTGGTGATTTTAAAAAGGATTTTGGTATGCACATATATGATGAATATGAGGATGAATTCTTGGATGTTATACCTACAAAACCAGCTCTAGAATCGAGGTCTATTAGTGAAGAGAAGCTGACTGTAATCCAAAGTCAGAAGGCCGAAAAAATAGAGGACAATGAGCATGCTGAAGGTGACAATTTACCTTTGTGTTATTCTTCATTTGAATTGATAAGAGAAATGATTAAAGCCTCTAAAAAGAAACAGGAATATGAGAATATGGTACATTTCATGAACTTGTTTGAAATAGAAGATGATGAGTATGAACAATCATGCAGTCAATCTTAGCTAATCAATCTCAGCTAATGGATAAATTAGTGGTTTGCAATGAGGCATTGGATCACAAAGAAAGAGGTGAGGGTTCCCAAATAAATGATTCTTTTAATCTTTCACATTCAGAAATTTCATCCTGTTATCTCCTCAAATAAATTAGTCAAATTTATTTTATTAAGAGGTAGAAAGTCATTAGGAAAAACTTTATTAAATTTTTTCAGGCTCATTTTAATGAGTTCTAACTTGTAAATATTTAAAAAAAAAACTTTGGAGTTAGTCTTTCTTTCAAAAAAATTGAAAAATAGGTTTCTGTAACAGTCTCTAAGACACCAAAAGTGGACTTTCAGCAGCTAAGACCGAAATATCAGGGCGCTCCAAGCCACCGAAATTAGCGTTTTTACTAGGAAAAGTCATTATTTTCAAATGATGATTCTGAGCGAATGGAGAATCATTTTTCAAAATAGTCAAATATTTTTTTCCTAACATGTTATAGAACAATAACCTCTCTCATTTTTCCTATAGGTGTCACAGATTGGGAGAATCAAATCCATCTCTGAGCCCTAATTTTCGGATCTCAGAATTTTCCTGTTTGACACATGTTTTTGAAATACAGATGTAGGAAAAATGAAAACAAATCTCAAAGAACTTAGAGAGGTTTTTTCTCATAACAAAACAATATACAAAAACCTATCTCAATTGTCTAAAATATGTTTTTATTTGAGAGATATAGGTCAATATCGAAGCAGCATATTTCCAGAAATTTCTACATTTTCCAGCCACCTCACAAATTCGAATTTGAGATAGGAAAAGAGGTTATCAGATCCATCTTTTGAGTATCTTGAAACTGATTTGTAAACATTATTTAATCTCATTGAAGAATTATTGTAAAGGGTTCAACTTTTAGAGACTTTTTAGATATTGTAAGCTCAAGCTTCTCATTTCATGATCAGTGATACAAGCTTCTTTTGCCATTACTTGTTCAGATTTTCATCTTCTTGTCTATTCTATACTTGCACATGAATGTCAAATTCATGTTAGTTCTGTTTGTTTGATGTTTGATAATTGTCAACTTGTCAATACATCCATAAACTAGAATTTGAAAGTACTTTACTTGGTTTATCTGGCCATTCATATATGCTTTGTGTGTATGTTTTTGCTAGTAAATTAAGTGTTCTTCGTACATTCATTTATTTACAACTCTCTGAACAGTGATAGTTAAAATCCTTGTCAATCTGGTTGTATTTATGCATGTCTTGAGTGAGTGAGGTTTGATTTAGTCATCTGACTTGATCCATTTGAGTCAATCATTAAAAAATATTTAAGTTACCAGGCATCTTCGAGTTGCAACCTAGACGAGTTTCCTGGAGAGCTAACACATCCCATAAAGAAGGATCATGTTTGCATGATTCTGTTGGAGAAAAGGATGATATTTTTGCTGAGGCATATCAGGAAGGTGAAGTTTTAAATTCAGAAATTTTGAATGAAATTTTATATATTCCATTTGAAATCAGTCATGATAGTTCCTTTCAAAGTTCTTTTGAAGAACGGTTTGACAATATGCTAGAGGAGTTACATTTTGGACAGCTTTCCTGTGGTAAGCAAATGACTGAGTACGTTGAGAGTTGTCATGTTTTCTATGATCGGGTGGCAGAATACATGGAGAGGCTGAGTAATGGTAATGACTGGTTATATCTCTACTGTAAAGATCAATTTCTTTGTTATAACCTTCTTCCATTAAGTCCGTCATCTCTGTTTTTGATCAAACATGAAGAGAGAGTTAGTTTATGGGATCATTTGCTTGATTGGATTCATTGGAAGTCAGAGTTTACTTTATTGGGTATTTTTTCTCAGTTAAGTAGGATAGGTAGGCATGAATAAGCTCGACTAGGAGAGCATTTCTCTCAGCAGTTTTTAGTTGAATTTCAGTTTTAAGCGCAGTCCAATTACAGGTTAAAGTTTGCAGTTACATTCATTTTCAGTTTTAGAGTATGGCTGGATGACAGTTTATAGAGTGACAGGAACTTGCTTGCAGAATAGTCCAGTTTATGGTCCAACTCAGAGTTGGTTGAAAGGTTTAGAGAAAGAAGAAAAGCAACCCAATGGACCTGGCACCTGGTCTATGGGGTTCTTCGCTACCTCGTTGGGAGGATATCATCCCTAATGGAGACAGATGTTAGCACTATGTTTGAATCTTGGAATTATGGGCTCGTAGGGTTTGGAAATGGTTATCTTTGAAGATTTTGTGAAAGCGCCATTGAAATTAACTGGTTAGCATGATCTTTGTCATAAGTCATTGGATGATGAAATTGAGTTCGATCTACGATGGTAGATCACTTTGTCTTTGGAGCATGCAGTGGAAGAGAGGAGGTAAACAATGATAATATCGACGCTCTAGATGCAAGGTGATGAATATCAACGATGGAAAGACATTTCAAAAATCAGAGATGCAAGGTGATGAAGATCAATGATGGAAAGACATTCCGCAAACTGAAGATGCAAGGTAATATTTGGTATTTTGATTTTCAAAGTAGGTTAAAGGGGAGAAGTGTTGGAGGGTTGAGATCGATGCAAAGCCAGATCTATGGCCCTAAATGATTCCGCTCAATAAACATGCACGGAGGAAGAAACTTATCCAAATCACGAAATGTGTTAAAAGGAGAAAGGATCAAATGACTGAGATAAAGGCGGAGATAGATCTGCGGTCGTAGTCAATTCTGTGATATGAACTAGCACGGATAAAGTCAAGATTTCGAATCGTGAAAAGTGGTAGTGGCTACATAGATCAACGATCACGACATGAGGTCAGGGTTGACCAATGAATGTGGGAAATTTCATGATAGAAATGTTCCCAATTGATTGAATGTGGGAAGGTTGATGAAATGTTAAGGTCTCCCAAGTTGAATGGCCCCAATGAAGGCATTTTACTGATCAGTGGTTGATATTGATTCTCCCAAATCAAGCGGTGTAGGTGGTTAGTGTTGGAATCTAACAAAAGGATGCTATGTACCAAATGCTTAGACTGCAAACCTAAGGATCCACATGGATTTGAAAAGGTTTGTTCCTTTTGAGCTATGGAGTTGATGATAACCCGATTGAATGTACGAAGTGACAGCATGGACAAAATTGAAATAATGCGCGAGTGGACAAGGTAGGAATTCTCGAACCCCCTGCGTATTTTTGAAAAGGGAAACGAAGAAAGGCCATGCACACGTGTACGATGGATACAAGATGCATTCAGATCGATGGTTTAGAATTTTTTCAATCGGATAAAGGTCATATCCTGGTCAGGTCTGGTACAAAAAGGATATTCTCAAGTATGATATGACCAATAATCATATCCCTCAACACCATTTGTGACATGCCTTAGATGAAATGATGTCCATGGCATCACCGGCCCTCTTGACTCCAGATATCCGTCACGAGGCTTACGCAAGAAGAAGCGGGAGATCATCAAGCTTGGATTGTTGAAGCGATGAATTTTTCCTTTACACAAAGTAGAGGGATGTGGTTAGCCAAAACCATGATGAATACCACCATTAGCATAAGTGAAAGGGAAAAGGATGCCAGGCCCAAATGCCGTGATCCATATGGGCATCAACGCAACATCAAAGGAGGTGACATGACTGGATTCTCGACAGGAAATGGAAACCCCACTCATGTGTCCACTTGTGTAACCATTATGATGACCAACTAAGGAGTGTGTGATAATGCTGACCAGTCATCTCCTTTTCCATCTTCATCACCCTATATAAAAGCCACCTTCTTGAATCGCTGAAGAACAGGAGATGAGTGAGCACCGAGGAGAAAATTCAGAGCGTTAATTTGCATAAGGCCTTGAGTTTTGGAAAATTACAATGGTTGTTTGGTTTGAGAAGCTTATCTATCAGGGAGTGTTGATGGTTAGAGAACATGCCTTTTCGTTCTTGTATCATCCTAGGTTTTTACACTAGGAAAACACTAGCCATCGAGGGACATATGTGAAGCACTTTGAGAGATATACCTATTTTTAGATAGCCATACCTCCTGCTACACAATGCCTGGGTTTTCATGTCCTATGGGTGTCCCTCGAGATCCCCCGGGTGCAATCATAGCCTCCAAATCCCTAGTGCATGGTGACCATGTTCAACAATGACCAGTAGGAGTGAATTCTCATACTGGAAGGGTGGGTGTCCAAAGTCTTCATCACCACATTTGTGAATTCCACTTTCCAAATCTATATGAGGTGGTGAGGAGGTCAAAGGCACACCCCACCATATTTCTTGGAGGAGAGCCCACCTCAGGGGAGGTGAGGAGTACAAGAATGACAAGCCACTGCAGAGGCTTGTTTCTGCCAGAAGCAACGTGGCCCTTCTTCAAGTCCCCTCATACAATAGTGTTACCCAGAGAGGAGAGAGCTTTGAAGAAGGCAGAGCATGGAAAGGATATAAACTCCTTTCCCAGCTCTAAAACCATGTAGAAGGTGCCTTTGAGCACAGAATAAACACAAAGGGAAGGACACGCTGCTGACTCAATAGACATACAGGTGGTCGAGCCCAGTTAGAAATGAGCCACTATAAACATCCCAAGACATCGTTTTCACAACCCATAAGCTCAGAAACAGAAACATCATGCTTCCATCCAGACTGAGCATGCACGCTAGTTCCATGATGTCCGTTCAAATATATGTAAACCACGGTGGAAGTACCACGCTCTAGTTGTTAGTTTTGATTATGACTGTAAACAGTTTCAGATCCTATTTCGAGGATTAGCCTCGGGGGTCTGAGACAATATAAATAGGCTCCCCACATAGGGGAGAGGGGTTGGGTTTTCAAGAGTGAAAAGGATCTGTGTTGTAATGGGTTTAATTTCTTTCAGAGATGAATAAAATTGCAGAGGAGGAACATTAAACCTCTCATGGCAGAGATTCCCGTGCCATCTTTTTCTTTAATAAGTGATTTCTTTACGTGATTGTTTATCCTATTTTCAATCCATTTTGTATTTGCTTTCATGTTTGAGCATTAGTGTATATGGGCCGAAATTCATCTCACATGCTCTTGGTCCATTGTTCAAGGATTTTAAAACATTTTCTTCTAAAGTCTTGCATAATTCACCTTAGTTATGGTGCTCTGTTTGACAGGCTGTCTCCTTTTGTACGCTAATCAACCTGCTAATTTCCTCCAGATTGAAGAAACGATGTCTATCTTTACTCTGTCCACACACCTTTCAAACTTCCTACCACGTGCAACCTACTTTCAGACCTGATTGTTGACTCCATCTCCCAGTAGCCTCCTCCCTGATTGTCCCACCAAACTTTATAAAAACAAACTTGTTCTATTCAGAAATCTAACCTTCTGATTATCTTTGATTGAATATTTTGAGTATGAAAACCCTGTAAATAGTGAGGGATCCCTCTCTGATTGTATTGGGTCAGAAATACAACCTAAAGTGGTTTTGATGTTACCTCTGGATTTATCTTTCACAACCTGGGTACGTTCTGAGTGCTAACAGAATACATTCCCTAAACAACCTTCAGAACACATCAAGATCATTATAATTTTTTGGTGATGCCATTTGGCCTCACCAATGCACCACATTTCAAAGCTTGATGAACTTTATATTTAAATTGTTCCTCAAAAAATTTGTGTTAGTATTGTTTGATGATATACTTATCAATAGAAAATATTGGGAAGAGCATGTACAACATGTTGATAGGGCCTTAAATCTATTGTAGGAACACTAAATATATTCCAAGCCTTCTAAGTTTTCCTTTAGGGTTTAGGAAGTGGAATATCTGGGTCATATTGTATGTCATGAAGGGGTGAAAGTGGACCCAAACAAAATTAAGACTATTGTGGAGTGGTTAATTCATAAGACATTGAAGAATATTAAAGGATTGTTAGGAATGGCATGCTTCTACCACAAGTTCTTAAAGAATTATGGTCAATTAGAAGCACCTCTAACAAGGTTATTGAAAAAATAGACATCCTCTTGGACTCAAGAAGAAACCAAAGATTTTGAAAAACTTAAAGTGGCTATATGTACAAATCATGTATTAACCATGCTTGACTTCACAAAAACCTCTATTTTGGAATGTGATGCCTTGAGAAATGGAATTTTTGTAGGTTTAATGCAAGGAGGAAGGCTTCTTGCCTTTGAAAGTTGCCAACTTAAAGGAAAAAAAAACATACTTAAACCAATTTATGAAAAGGAAATGTTGGTCATACTACATGAAACTAAGAAAAGGTGCCCATACCTAATAGGAAGGCACTTCAAGGTGAGAACATATCATGATAGCCTTAAGTACTTCATGGAACAATGGTTATTGTCATAAGAGAAACAAAAATGGGTTACAAATATGTTAGGTTATGAATATGAAATTATCTACAAAAAAGGAAAACATAATGTGATGGGCTATGCACTTTCAAGAAAAGAAGATGACCCTAAGGGATTACTTTGTGTTATTTCCATTATGCAACTAATTGGTTAGAAGAAGCAAGAACATAATGGAAATGAGATCAAAAGGAATGCAAGAGTATTTAATAACTACAAGAGGACCCCAATTCATTAAATAAATTTGTGTGAAAGAATGATTCAATGGTACCAAGATTGCCTATATTTATGTAAAAAATATCAATTGAAACAAAATATAATTTTAGAATTGCACACTTCTCCTATAGGAGGACATTCAGGGTTCTTGAAAATTTACCATAGGATCAAGAAGGACTTCTTCTAGGAAGTTCTTAAAAAGGATGTCCAAAATTTTGTGGTAGAATGTTTGGTTTCTCAACAAAACAAAGGAGAAATGATCAAGCTACAATCTCTTTTACAACCATTATACATACCAACTAGTCATCATTGGGAAGAGGTCTCAATGAAATTTATCACAAGTCTACCAAAGTCAAAAGGAAATACTGTCATCATGGTAGTGGTGGATTGACTCACAAAGTATGCCCATTTATGCTCTCTTTCTCATCATTTTAAAGAAAGTACATTAGCTGTGACATTCATGGAAACATTTTAGAAGCTATACGGAACCCCCAAGATTATTGCAAGTGATAGAGATCCAATTTTCACTGGTAATTTTTGGAAGGAATTGTTTTCTTGTTTGGGAACACACTTGTCTCACAACTCCTCTTATCATCCTCAATCCGATAGGAAAATTGAGATTGTGAATAAATTCTTAGAAGGGTATCTTTTTTGCTTTGCATCTAATTAAAAAAACACAATGGGTAAAGTGGTTTCCCTTATCATAATGGTGGTACAACACATCTTTCCATGCTTTATAAAAAAATTCACCATTTATGGAACTTTATGGCTATCATCCTCCTTCCATCACATCATCCTTGAAAGAGAAAGCTAAGGTTCAAGCAGTGGAGGATTACATAGAGAATCAACAAGAAGTTATCCAATTATTGAATGATAACTTGGTTATAACACAAAATAGGATGAAACAAAAAGCATATCAATATCGTAGTGAAAGGGAATTTGAAGTGGGAGATTGGGTATTTTTTAGGATACAACCATACACATAGATGTCCCTAAATAAACAAAATAAGGACAACAAATTAACACCAAAGTACTATGGCCCCTATAAGGTGTTGCAAAGGATTGGAAGCATGAACTATAAATTGGAGTTACTACCAAATTCACATGTACATCCAATTTTCCATGTTTCTTTCCTAAAAATATCATTCATGACAAGATCCTAGTTAATACGATTTTACCATATTGATTAAGAAGGAAAATTAATACCATAACTTGAAACAATCATTGATATACAGATCAAGAAACTACAAAATTGAGCAATTACTAAGTACCTCATCAAGTGGAAGAACTTGCCAATAGAAAAGGTGTTGATCCTAGTTTTGTCATCATTTTCGGCTATTAATTTACATGTTTGACATATGTTTTGTTACCTTTTGGCATGTTTTCTTTCATGCACCTCACTATTCATACCCAGGTATGACTATATTTCGGATTTATGCAAATTATGGTTTGTTTCTATTATTTCATGATTTTATTAGTTAAATTGATGATATTCGAAGATATGTTAATGTATGAAATCGTTATTGTAGACAATTGTCTTCAATGAGCCAATGACTAGACAACGCATCCACCCTAGATATGTGTAGAGCATATCTAGCTCATTGTCCAGCTCACCGTTCAGCTCACCGAGCCAACCGCGCATTGTTGTTGACAGATTCCCAAACGTTAAAGCATGGAATGGTCTACAAACTGGCTATTGTCCACACTCTGGGTGGTAGCATGATCCTCATTCTAGAAGACTCTCCAGCGTGCTCCTCTACTCGACACCATGCCACCAGTCCACGCCAAAGAGAACCTTCATGCCACATCACGCATGATGGAGAATCAGCGCGCGAAGGAGAAGGAGGAACGATATGTGTTGGCATGTGAACAGTTGATTGTAGTAATGGTTGACTAAATTTAGAGAGCAGTCTGTCACAGGACTAGGATTTTCTACCATCTCGAGCGTCCCATACCGTTCGAAATCCTAGACACGTGCGGCACCGACGTGAGCTTGCTAGCTGGGCAAGGCCATCAACTACAAGTTTCACCTGGACTATGCCTAACCAAAACCAGCTTGACCGAACCTTAGCCAGACACCTTAGAGTCACGCGGATTGTAAAGTGCTCGTTCACCGTAGACGTTGCAACGCGATGCGACGCCACCCAACCATAGCCCATGCAGTCCGTCGCATGTTCACCCCCGAGCCAACACTTGAACGACCGATGACGCACTTACCCGTGCCGCAAGCTAAACCAAAACCGATACTTGAGGAAGTCTTGAGGTGTCGTCCTTGCACATCGAGGCAAGTCCAACAACATGCTTACATATCGATGTGTTCCCGTCCCATCCATCAACGTCATTGTCCTACCTAGGCGTTGCCCTGTACTAGCGTAATGCTCGCCGCATCATCCTCCGACGGGTCCACCATGTTGACACTCGTCGAGATGCAAGCCACTTGACTTAACATCATCCCCTTGGTCCTCCCAGCGATCCAACACGCTGGTACACCCTCCTGACCACCTCCTACTCGAGTTGGCCACCAAGGCTACCAAAATCATATAAATGCATCCTGCGCTCTTGCTAGCACATCCCAACGCAATTGCAGAGCACCTTTGCCAAGGGCGCTAAAATTAAGGTCGTAACATTCTCCCCCACTTAAAATTGTTGACGTCCTCGTCAACCCGGCCCCATCAAAATCTGATGTAGGAGGGGTTGGTGGTGAAGAGACACTTTCACACATTGCCACAGATGAACGTGGCTCTGATACCATTTGTCACGGGCCTAGGCTTTTCTACCATCTTGAGCGTCCCATACCGTTCGAAAGCCTAGACACGCGTGACACCGACGTGAGCTTGCTAGCTGGGAAAGGCCATCAACTACAAGTTTCACCCGGACTACACCTAACCGAAACCAGCCTGACCGAACCTTAGCCAGACACCTTAGAGTCGCGCGGATTGTAAAGTGCTCGTTCATCGTAGACGTTGCAACGCGATGCGACGCCACCCAACCATAGCCCATGCAGTCCGTCGCATGTTCACCTTCGAGCCAACACTTGAACGACCGATGACGTACTTACCCATGCCGCAAGCTAAACCAGAACCAATACTTGAGGAGGTCTTGAGGTGTCTTCCTTGCACACCGAGCCAAGTCCGACCACATGCTTACATGCCGATGTGTTCCCGTCCCATCCATCAACGTCATTGTCCTACCTAGGCGTTGCCCTGCACTAGCGTAATGCTCGCCGCATCATCCTCCAACGGGTCCACCATGTTGACACTCGCCAGGATGCAAGCCACTTGACTTAACATCATCCCCTTGATCCTCCCAGCGATCCAACACGCTGGTACACCGTTCTGACCACCTCCTACTTGAGTTGGCCACCAAGGCTACCAAAATCATATAAACGCGTCGTGCGCTCTTGCTAGCACATCCCAATGCAATCGCAGAGCGCCTTTGCCAAGGGCGCTAAAATTAAGGTCGTAACACAGTCGACCACTAAAGGGCCGACTTTCTCACCTCTATAAACAATATATATATTAGCCTCCATGCGAGTGCTTAACTAGCGAATTTTCAAATGTAATCAGTCAATTTGAAGAACTCTGTAATACCGTTCTGCACTTTAATAGAAGTTATGTTCATGATGTATATGATCGTGTTCATGTAATCATTTATCAAGTCGCCACCCTGATTGCTGAGAGGGCCCCTCATCAACCAGTGGTTTCTATCTTGTGTGTATTTTCTTTATCTCCTTCATGTAACTAGTATAGTTTCATTTGCAGCTTAATTACTGTAATCGTTCATGTCATTGTTTCTAGTAGCATAGATCACATTATAATGCTGCGTTGTTAATGTAGCTTTATTTCCAGAGTTGATTAACCGGTTGCGTGCATAGCTTTGTTTTCAATTTACTTTCTAGCTTTCCTTTTAGCCTTATGTTTGGTTTCATTGTTACAATTAAGTAGAATTTAGTTAGTTTAATTTTGTAGGTTTAGTTTTGTTGTAGTTAGGTTTGATTCTGCCAGCTTTTATTTAAGTTTTAGATTTAGTTCAATCACATTTCAGTTTGTTTTATTTTATGATAGGAAGCAATTTCTTTTTATAACTATAGATTAGTATAAGTTATATTTTTACAGTAGATTCAGTTTTATTTACTTCTGTTTTGTTATAAATTCATTTGGTTATCTTTTGATTTGTTGAAAAATGCAATAGATAATGATGTCTTTATAATTATGAATTAGTTTAAGTTACTTTATTGTTGAATTTGATCATTAAGTAGGGTTTCTTATCATTCCTTATGCATTTTGTTGTCATGTGCATGAATCAGCTGATCTCGAAATCATTTAGATTAACTATTTCTTAAAATTCTAGTGTTTTATGTATATAGGCTGTCATTCAGACATCCTGTTTAGCCTGTCGTTCAGACCTACCTTCCAGTCTGTTATCCAGCCCGTCGTTGAGCCTTTAGTGTTCTTAATTCGTTTTAAGCCCGTTTAAAGCTCTGTTTGTTTAGCTTCTGGAATATGTTTTGACTGTGGTAGTTAGATAACAATTATGTTTATTATTAAAGCCTTAGGTTAGACTGTTTAAAGTATTTATTCCTATTTTTCTCTCCTTTCACCCTATGTTTTGGGTTATGCTTTGTGATTATGTTTCTTTTGGTTTCTGATTTCCTTCTTCAATACTTTCATAATATGTGATAATTATATCTTTAGTTTAATTTGATTTATCCTTGTGTATGTTAAGTTTAGGGTTAGACATGTTAAAATTCTAGAGAAGTACACTAGCACTTTGTAGATTGGTTATAGTAATAGGATCTATTTCTTTCACTGTGTGGTGACTAAAGAGACTTAAAGAGTAGGACTTAAAAGAGTTATCTTTATTAAGTTTTCTACTTGCTTCATAATTCAATATTTTTTATTAAGTTTTCTACTTGCTTCCAATTAAATCTTCTTTATTAAGTTTTCTCCTTGCTTCTTTCATTAAGGTCTGTTACTTGTCTATAAGCTAGATTTTCTTTACATTTGAATTGGTTATTTATGAAGGTAATATTTAAAAATAATCTTGTCTCTTATTAGATTGGTTGTTCATAATATCTTTTTAATTAAGAATTATTTGCCTATGGAATTCATCACCATGTTTACCATCACCTGAAATTGGACTTTCCTTAGTTTGCTCATATTTGTAGAAGTTAAGTTCGATTTGATTCCATTCAGTTTCTTTACTTCTTTTGAAATCCATTTTGACACTACTCTTCCTCAAGTTCCAATCACAGTAAATGCATATCCACAGAACAACCAAGGAGAGTGGAACTAGATAATATAGTTTTACCATTATGTACATTTGTTAATTATATGGATAGCTTAAGTTGTTGAATTTGTAAAAGTGTCTTTAGTTGTTGTAATTTTGTTATAATGCATTGTATAGTTAATCATTGAAGTCATTTATAAATATTTCTTACATTAAGAGGTGGAATAGTTAAGTAAAAAGGAAGCTTATTTTCTTAAAGTTTACTTGTTTAGATTTCTATCTTTCAGTATTTGTCTACAGAATAGAGTAGTATAGCTTGATACTGATCTAGTCTAGTATTCTATTTGGTTTAATTACCTTTCTAGTTGAATTTATAGGAGTTTGACTCAGTTTCTCATTTTGAAAGATCTTTCGATCTTTTCTTTGTTAAAATATTTCTACGACACCCTAGGAACCCCTCTACCTTTGCATATACTTTGTGTCAACTCGAAGTTTACCAACCTCGGTCGATAATTAAATATTAGGTGAATTAATTAAGACATTATAACATCCAACAAAAGGCAACATGGGAATATGAGTTCTTTATGCAGAAACATCTAGAGTTAATCAAGTGTTGAGAACAACACTTGTTTGAAGGGGAAGGGCATGTTAAGCCCTATGTATTATGACATTATATTTCTATTATCATATTGTATTATCTTTATTAGTTCACTAGGACCCTAAGTATGTAGGTTGTAGAATGGTAATGGTACCCCTGATCTCCTACACACACACACACACAAACACACCAAAGAGATCTAGTTTGGAATCATCTCATATCATATTGTTTTGTATCTCAAATACATTATAAAAGAGGGTTTCCCCTCGAATAGGCTAGTTATTCATCTTTTTATTGCATTCTTAAGGAATTGGAATACTATCCCTTCTTGTATTATGCCATCTTTTGGGATTTGGTGCATAACATTTACAGATATGTGTCATTTAGTCACAATTTATCATTAATTAGCAAAGAGTCTTCCATCTGGACATAAATATCGGGGACACCATGTGCAACGAGCTTGAGATCCCATAAAATGTACATAAAAATGTATCTAAAAAATTCCCACATAGATATTTCATTAAAAAAATCATTGTATACAAATACAAATATATATACCATAGTGTGACAGGAACAATCAAAGTGAGGGTGTCCATGTTCACATATAAGCTTTATGGACAACTAGAAATAGAGTGTGTATGGAAAATATGAATTGCAATTAACAAGGAGGTAAACTAAATTATACTTTAGCAAGGTTAAATTTTTTTCAATAATGTACCTTATTATCAAAATAGGGAATTCAAAGTGGAAATAACACAATATAGCAAGATTTTAAATGAAAATGACAAAATTACAACAACTAAGATAATCGTAGAGAACATATACCATAAATAGAAATACCATTATTCATGAAAGCAATGTTCACTTTCCTCTTCAAGGGGGAAACCTCTAACTGAAAAGAGCTCCAATTATAATATTGTTCTATAGGACAATACTCCAAAGAGATAACACCATCGACAACCAGATGTCGAATGCAATGAGTATCATGTTCAATGTGTTTGGTATTGGAGCGATACACTGGATGTAAGCAAGTTGGATGTCACTTTGATTGTCACATATAAACTTAGTAGGAGCGTTTTGAACAATTCCTAGCTCAGTATGAACATGTCAAATCCACATTGCTTCAGTAGCTGCCCTGTACTTTGCTTCACAAGAAGAAAGAGGAAGCTTTCTCAAATTCTTATTGGACCATGAAATTGAACTTGAACCAAGGTGAAATATGTATCTGGCAATAGACCTTCTATTAATAGCTTCTCCTTCCCAATCAAAATCGGTGTAACCAAGAAGTGAAATAGAATCCTTGCTAGAATAGAAAACACCATAATGTAAAGTTCCTTGAAGATATTTAAGATTTTTATTGGATACTTTCAAATGGTTTTCATGAGGCTTTTGCATAAACCTAGAGACAATGCTAACTTATAAAAGAAATATTAGGTATGCTATGTCTAAGACAGAGTAAACACACAACAAGTTGACAATCACGAGCGACATCAATAATAGGAGTGTCACAATCAACAATTAATTTTACTTCAGACTGAAATGGTGTTGGTGAAGGATTATAATAACTCATATGAAATTGTGCTATCAAATTAGAAGAATACTTAGGTTGGAAATGAAGGTACCATCATCTATGTGCCAGACCTAAGGACGCAAAAAATAATGTAATATTCCTAAATTTGTCATGTCAAAGGTTTTCTTAAGATCATTTTTCAATTCCAGAATTAATGAAAATTGGTTGCATGTAATGATTAGATCATCCACATAAAGAACCACAATGAGGATATCATCATCAAATAACTTAACCTACAAATTTGGATCGAATTGACACTGCTTGAAACCACTTTTCAAGAAATGAGTATCAGTTTTCTCATACCATGCCCTAGGTGCCCATTTAAGATCATATACAATATTGTTCAATTTTGCATACCAACCTTGAAGTTTCAAATGTGATAAAAATGCACCCTTGAATATCAGCTTTTAAAAAGGCACCCTTCACATCCATTTGGTGAATTTCCCATTGAAAATATGCATCAAGAGAAATGATGGTTCTGATAGTGTTCATTTTAAAAATAAGAGAAAAGGTTTTAATATAATCGATACCTTTAGTGACTAACCATTTCTTATGTTTTCCAATTTTTCCTCCTGCGGTGAACTCTATTTTGTAAATCCATTTTCAACCAACTAGACTCTTTCCATTAGGAAGGAGAACATGGGTCCAAGTTTTGTTCTTCATTAAGGAATCATACTTTGTATTCATTGATTTTTCCCATTTTAGCTTTCCTTTAACTTTTTCATATGTGGAGGAATCATTTGTGACTAATACTTTTGTCATGAGAGAAAAATCATATATATTTTGTTGAGTTTTAGATGGAACACCAACCTTATAACCTGTAGATTAAAGTGTCTTTCGAGCCCAAATTGGAGGAGGATGATTGTTGGACACAATGGACACACTGAGAGGTGGGGGGGTGAATCAGTGTATGAGAAATTTAAACATTTTTACACTTCTATTAGTCAATAAGAATATATCAATCATTATTTCATCAATTACATAATTATATGAATCAATCACGAGTCATAAGCATAAACATCACATCAAAATAGACACATGAATATATGTATTTTTTATCTTTATTTATTGTACATGGAAGACTACAATATTCTCGATTACAATCAACAAAAACTGATGAAAAGAGCACCAAATCTCATAACAAGACCCGTCATGGTTTTCTTAGCTCCAACTAAAAAGGGTTTGAGGAGTACACTCCTCAAGTGCAAGATTCTTCCAACCTCTGCTCTGCACATCAATCTGTGCCGATCATTCTGCTGGTCAACATTGCTCATCAATCTCTGGTCAATTTGATCATCAATCTTTGGCCAATTTTCTCATCAATATTTGGTCAATTTGATCATCAATATCTGGTCAATCCTACTGGTCTTCTGCTCATAACTGCTGCAACACTACCAGGTCTGCTCATGTACATCCTTGTACACCTCATCATACTCAGTAACTCATCAAGTAGTTATGCTCTATTTTCACTGATCATAAGGCATGCATCATCATGCATCATCATCATAAGCTATGCATCCTCATCATCAAATAGAAATCATAGTGCATAGGAGAGCATCATCACACTATGGTATGCATGTACATCATATTGTATCAGAGTGCATCACACTATGGCATGCATGTACATCATATTGTATAGGACTGCATTGGTACCATAGAGTGTACATCATTATCACATGCATTATCATCATATAGTGTATCATATCATAACATAAAGGTATGAAAAATCATCATAGCCTCCATAATGACTTCAAATATATATACCAATATAGAGGCTCACATACTAAGATCAAAGATGAACTCTATCCATGAGAGACATGTGCCATTATAAGAGAAACCCAAAAGCATGAACCATACCTTTTTGAAGATAAAAATATGAAGAAACAATAGAAAAACCAAAATAAACTCTAGATCATGTCACCACATAACCCTCATAACAGGATTTCCAACGATCCAAGAATTTTTTAATTTGGATTTTGTATGAGAAAGTTATGCCAATTTTAGTGAAGATGCCCAAAAAAATCCCCCCCACAAAGTTTCGCACTTTTCTCCAAGAGTTGCAAAATAACAAAGTGAGAATTGTTTGATGAACAAATGAAATGTTTGATATTCTATTTATAAAGGTTGTGGAGGAAATTTAGTACCTCAAAATGGGACGACATGCAATTCAGAATTACAAATAATTAAATTCTCTTTTGTTTGGTCAACTGACCAAAAAAGAGGGGGGGGGGTACACCAAATTAAAAAATTCATATCTCTTCAACCGTAAGGAGTTGAAATATGCTCCACATATAAAAAGAAATGGATTGACGAGGAATATCTCCCTATGATAGGTTTAATTTCAAATTATTGATATAATACCCTTAAATTCTTCAATATTTTCAGGACGTCAAAGACCCCACACATGAGGGTGCCAAAGACCATACCACCAACTACAAGAGTTTAAAAGTATTATTCAAAGTATTCTTTAACATATAAAGACATGTCGATGGGATCTACCTACATATACATTACAATATCCATATAACCATAAAGAGGACCATACATCACCATCAATAAGCTACCAAGTGTGTGGGTTCAAGACCCAAGACACCACATGCAAGGGTTTCAAGGACTTTTTCAAATATATCATATAATATTTAAACAAGATACTTTCTATGGAATTCAAGCCCATCACATAGGACTCCGTCTCCAAGTGACGAGGGCATCATGTCCAAATATTCCATCATATCAAAGTCCCCAACAATCATGGGCTTACAAACCACCATATGTATGGATTCCAAGACCCAAATTATTTCCAAATGCACCATTAATGATCATATAGTGTTAAAGGGTCATCATGCCACCATTTATGTGGGTGCCAAACCTTCTCATGCATAATTACCATCTATAAGGGTTCCATGACCCCAAGAAGGGCTACATGGGCATCAAGATCTTCATCAAGGGTTCCAAGTCTTCATTAAGTCATTAATGACCACATCGTCACCTTTAAGGGGAAAATGAGATTTAAGCCATCAAATGTGGGTCCAAGGGCTTCTTCAAGGCTTATTCATAAATCAAGGGGATTCATAGGCCACTTCAACCACCTCAACCACACCAGGAGACCTCCAAGGGTCAAGATCCACCATGACATCAAATGTGGGGTTGGTAGACCTTCTCCATGGGTACCATAACACCATCAAAGCATGAATGACCATATAATGGGTCATTAATGTTTCTCCAACCCATCTAGGTCTTCTCCATCAACCACAGGGGCTTTAACACCGACTCTAGAGTCTTCATCACCATTAGTAGGGTCTTCAACATCTTCAGCAAGGTGTTGCCTCCAAGATCCAGACTTGTGGGTACAGGGACCTTGTCAACTGGGTACAAGGTGCTTCAAAGCACAAAACCACTTTGTATGGGGTCCAAGGCACTGCAAGTAGGACTTGGTGGAATAAATCACAACATGTGGGGCCATTGCAAGTCCATGTTGGCATCAATGACAATTTCATCAACATATGATTAATATTGGAAACCAGTTAAGTATCTTCAGAAAATTTAGGTGGATCAGTCGAAGAAATAGGTGAAATATGATCTAAGTATTACATATAACTATAGGAATGGGAAACATACATGGGTGCAACTGAAGATGGAGGAAAATTCAAGGAAACATGAGTTTTAATAGAATCAGGAGGTGGAGATACTTTATTGAAGTGTACATCTCATTGGATGATGACGCCTTAAGTAGATGGAATAAAGAACATGTAAGCTTTAGAATCGTCGCTATAACTAAAGAATATACATTTATTATATTTGGTCTCCAACTTTTTCCTTTTTTCATAAGGTATATGGTCCCAACATTCACTGCCAAATATATTATTAAAGTTGCTAATGTATGGTCTCCTTCCACTCCATTTTTTTTTGGAGTAACCTATAAAATTGTTTTAGTAGGAACCCTGCACAAAATATGGTTAGTACAAAAAATAACTTCAGCCCATTTTTTTTAATCCTTTTGAATATATCATACATCTAGCCATTTAAAATAAGGTTCTATTTTTCCTTTTGACAACCCCAGTCTATTGATGTGTGTAAGGAACCGTGCTTTGATTTTCGGTGCCATGATTGGATAAGCATGTTGTGAAATCATTCTTAGCATACTTCCCCACATTATCAGTTCTAAGTGTCTTATGTTGTGAATGGATTATTTTCCAACTAAGACTTTAATTCTTGAAATACAAAATAGGCTTCACTTTTATGTTTCAAGAAATAAAACCAAGTATTTCTACTATAATCATCAATAAAGGTAATAATGAAGTAGACATCACCTGGTAACAAAGGAGTCTTAAGAGGGCTATATATGTGACTGAACTAGTTCCAACTGTTATTGGCACACCAAGCTTTATCCTTGTCAAGCTTTTCCCTATGGTGTTTACTAAGTACACAACCTTCACAAACATATTTAGTGGAAGAAATTATAGGTAATACAAGTATACAATTTTAGATAAAGTTTCATTTCACCATAGATTAAGTGACCTAATATTTCACGCCACAACTTAATTTGTTCATCATCATGTGCAACATAGGAATATAATGGTTGTTTGTTGAGAGAATTAAATCTAATGAACTTAAACAAACCTACTTCATGATCTACTGGGCCTAAAGAAACAATTTTGAAGTTAATATTTATATATTTCATAACATATCTATTTGGCCATGCTTCAAATTTATAACCTTTCTAGCAAGCATGATAAATAGAAATAAAATTGATGGGCTTGCCATCAACATGAAAAACATCTTCCATTATACCATCATGAACTTGAATATTACTAGAGCCAATGTCTAAAGTTTTTTTCCTTCACTAATTGAACTTTATGTGATGTGTGCTTCTTAGTGTCACAAGAGGTGATTAATGAAGAAATACTGATCATGCATTTGAGACACATAAATCTATAATACATTCCATAGAAGAAGAGAAATTACCTCTTTGGACAAAATAAGCACAAAGAGCTATATGTTGTTCCTTAAAGGCTTGCTTCTTGGATATTGCAAGTTCATTCCACCTCTTAAATCAATTCTTCTTAAGGTGGTTGGTTTTTCCACATTGCTTGCAAGGATTCCATACTTTCTTCTTTGAAGCATCCATATAAGCTTCATTAGAAGCTTGATGGGATGGACCAATAACATGCATTTTGGTGTTCTTATGAAAACCTTTAACTATATTCTTCTTACTGTGTGCCAAAAGAGATTTCCCAATAACCAATTGACCTGATGAGATCAACCTATCCTACTCACAAATAAAACCTTTGCAAAATTCTTCAAAAGTAGGTTTAACGAATCCCTTATAAATTTCAATAGCTCTATTCCGAGTTTGGATGAATAAATTATAAGCTAAAGGTAATTTATGCTCTAAAAGAATAATGAGAGAAGTATCTGTTTTCTTATAATCTTTACCACAATTACTACTCTTCCCATTATAGGTTTTTAATTCTACAATATTGACTCAATTCTCTCAAAATATTTTGGATCAAGTTCATGAATTTTATTTTAGAGATAATAGGATGAAACATCATCATACTTATCATACAAAAAAGCTAAATTTTTCCATGCCTCAATTGGATTATCTTCAACTTCAATATGTACCTATAGACTATATGATGCCATTTGATTAATGAGTCCTCTTGCCTATTCACAAATCTCTTTCCATGTAGCTAAGTATTTGGAATTGAGTGGTTTATTGTTCTCACGATTAACTATGCACCAAAGATTCTTTCCCTTGAAAATGTCAATCTTATTTATCTTCCAAATAAGATAGTTAGTGCTAGTTAACTCATAAAATGAAACAAATTCTGAAGTCATGATGATTAAATCTAAGAAACTAAGAAACTACTACAAAAAATACAATAAGTTGATGGAAAACACTTCAAAATAATTTAATTAAATTCTCACAAATGAAGAAACACTAATGCACCTACCTACTGGTAAAGCAAAACCTTTGTAACTTTTAACAACAAAAGTAAAAACTTACAACCAATTTTTACTTCAAAAAAAGGTATACATGACTTCCTTAAGGGTAACCCATGAATGTACATGACTTTCTTAGGAAATAAATACATATGTATGTGTTTTCTTAGACTGAAACCTGCATGTTACTTAGGAAATGTCCTTGATTGATTGGACAAAAACCCACATATGTCTGTGAATATATGGATGGAAACCTACACATGTACACAACTATTTAGATGAAAACCTACATATGAGAAGTTCGTGATTTTCTGGACGACAAGTTGCCTATGAATGCGGATGTATGGATGGAAACTTGTAGATGCCATGACCTTCTAGAAGAAAACCTGCATGTTTATGGCTATACAAAGAAAAACTAAATGAATATTTTGATTCAAATGGAGATTACTTGATAACAAGGTTAGGGTACAATCAATTTCTACTTCAAAACTAAAAAATAATTGGATAAAACTAAACAATTCATATTTAAATTTTTGCAAAACAATGGTGAGGTTAGGGTTAACGAAAACTCATAAATGGAGAGAAATGCCCAGATCTGGTGTCAAACCTAAGTGGTTGTTTAGATCTTATAGAAGATATACAAGAGAAGGAGGGACCAAAATATTTTTTCTAAGTTATGAAGATTAAAACAAATTCAAAATAATTTAGTGAAGGAGAAAGAGTTTAGCAACCAACACTCATAACATGTTAGATTGGATAAATATGAATTAACTATAGTAATAATATAACTATCAATACAAGTATAAAATCTCTTATAAATACAAGCATCAAATAAATCAATAAGCATAAAATGCAAGACAAGAGAAAATATCAATCTTACAAATATTTGGAACCCCCACATAAGAGTTAGATCACGACTTTCAATATATCAAATGGCTCTCATTCACCTCTATTATATATACTATAGTGATAGGAGATCATATCTCATAATACATGTGGGATAAATAATTTTCCAACCCTCTTATATAAAGAAGAGTAATTGGAGAATAAACTCCATGATGCATCTGGGATAACTATTTTTTCATAAGTTAGATAGTTATTAAGAATTATGCTTCATATTCTAGGTGAGACTCATTATGTTTGAAAAATTACTTATCTCGGCTTAAACAATAGTAAACTAGACATCATTACACATTCTTACATGTGTGGGATTTAAAATTCCGATGAAGTTTGTAGTTTTTAGTTTCACTCCATCATTTGGCTATCCCTATATGTAGATATTTCTAACAAGTATTTAATTTTCTTTCGTTTGATGTATTCTTGAGCCAAGAAATTAGGGGTTGTCATGATAGAGTTGTTTCACTTATGTAGGGGGATTCTAATTTGGTTCGTATTCAAGCTTTTAGATTAATGGAATTGTTTACCGAGTTAAATAAAGATTTCTCTTACACCAAAGAATATCCATGGTTGCCTCATTGAGTAAATCACAACATTGGGAGCGTCATTGAACAATTAAAGAGATGCATCATTAAGCTAACATAGAGTTGGGTACATCCTCAAGGTTATATGTTTGCTTTGAGAGTGTTTGAACGGTGTACAACCATATGTTGGTATGTTGGGTGTGTTCTCTCTCTTTGTTGGGCCATACATTCTGCATTGGGTGAATTTTCCCTTAGTTGTATCCAATATGTTGAGGTGAAAAGGTTGCCTAGACCCTATTTACTTAGATGTAAGTGAGCTAATGAAGCTTGGTAATGAGTGAGTTTGTTCCACTCATATATTGTTCTCTACGAAACCAAATTTTATATGTTTTAATTAACTAAGCTCTCATACATATATTAAGTAATGGTCATAGCATTGTGATTATGGAAGAAGAGTGATACAGATATAACTATTCACTACAAACTATGATCATGCTTTTGTGGATTGGAATATAATCCACTATGCATGTAACTTAGCTGACTACCATTTTTATTCATTACATGTGTTTTATACCTAGTATAAACTTAAACATATTATTACATGTTGTGTTCACTTTAAAACCTTCGAATTGATCTTGTTTCATGATCTCTAGAGACAAATAGGTTGTAGATTTTTGTTGAAATATAATTTACGCAGAAGATACTGTTGGTTTTCAAATCAAGACTACATTCTTGTTATTTATATGTTTTCCTTATGCATTATGATTCTTATGTTGATTGGATAGGAATACAAAAACTTGATATGAACGATTAGCAAGGAGGGGGATTCGTGTTAAACTTTCGTCAACGTTGGACATCCAACTCAATGCTAAAAATGGCATCATGCATTGTTATTTTGTATATCTGAGTTTGAATTGCCCACCTAATACTTTGAGGTCATTAATATATAATAAGCATGCATTTTACAAATCTCATAAGTAGACTTCAAGGATAACTTATGGATGGACTGTTGGCATCATTGATTTCATTGAGAGTATAATATTAATTGACTGTCAAGAAGCATGAATTCATTTAGGAGTGCATAGCGAACATAGGCCTTGGAATCAATAATCAAGACATAGTCCTTAGAGACAAAATAACAGTAATGTTTTGGTTATTGGCTTGACCATTAGTTACTTATGTGCCTCCCTAGTGATAACCATAGATAAACTAACTCATAATACTAATTATTATTTGCATTATAGTTAACTATTGTGTACAGGCTATGTTGAGAATAAAGGCCTTGCAACCATAAAAATAAAAAATATATTTATACAAGGCTAAGAATAGAGGCGGATATTTATTTATGCGTACATAGTATTCGTGTTGGTGAAGTTAGTGGGATATAAACCCATTAAATAAAAAAATACCATAATTCATCCACACAAGTATCTAGAGAAGTACCATTAAGGTAGGGTAACGTCATCAATTACTCTTTATGAAAAGAATCACTCTACAAGTCATGCTTGCTACACAAAATTATATCCAACATCTAACATGTCTCAATAATATGATACTTGTGTATTTCTATACTTCCTCATGAGTATTTCTCAGGGTCTATGCCAGCTATCTCTTATTATCATATTATTTCATCTAACTATCTAGTGGGCCTATTTATTACCCACTACTACGAAGTGGGACTATTCCATTATTATGGCCACATTACAATCATTATCCCCTTGGGTACCTCCTTAAGTACCCTATATTATTCTCCTAGGGTGCATTACATTCCATACCCTTTCCCATATTTCATCCTTAAAACATGGGAGGAATCCATATAAAATGATCTACTCATTAATTCATTCAATGATTACTTAGCATAAGCATCCATCCTATTGACATGTGGATATTGTATCCAAATCCTTCCTTGCCATCTTAGTATTGATTCTAGTTACTATTTTGGTTCCATGTTGTTTCTTTGCTACCTTGATCCATGCATTGCTTTTAGTCCTTAATGCACCTCCATATTGGTTATCTTCATTCTTCCATGTTTGTTGATGCTCCCATCCTTTCCTAGACAAATGTTGTTTCTTTTGGTGGTGTGGATGGTGATATACAACAACCTTAGGTATTAGTTATTCTTTCTTTAACTCTTCAACCCATGGTTGGTTGAGTTATGGAGCTCATTAGATTCTTCTTCATTTTGAGGCCCTTCTTGGGCCTTTTTATCATGTTCTTTTGTAGTTTTTTCTTTTATGATTCAACCTCATACTCTTATTTGACGTGTTAGTAGGTGCTGCAAAATCTTCTTCATGTGCCACCTTGGCCCCTTTAGCAACATACATATATTGTAATGTGATTTTATTTTTACTGTGCCAAATATTTAAAACTTCTTTTACATATTAATATTGATTGTGCCCACTGAGTCCATCCAAGGATATCCCAAAACAATATCCACATTATCCATATCTATAGCATTCAAATATAAATTCAACGCGTATTCATCTATAGTAATGTTCAAATATTCTAAAATCTTTAACATTTTCACCCTCAACCTAGATGCTTTGAATATGCTTTGTGGGGACTTGCAAACATTTATAGAAGTTAACATTGATGAAATTATCCTTACTACTAGTGTTTATAGAAATAAGAACATTTTCATGTTTAATACATTTATGAACATGCAAAAGGAAGTTTGTGCATGGAAATAAACACATAATTCTCTTTCTATCCCTCTTAATGTCACGGGAGTGCATATTTAAAAATATTTTCTCATATTCTTAATGTATACCCTATTTTGAACCTTGGAATGTATCTATTCAGATGATGTAAATTATGTAAATATGCTAAGTATGAATTCCTAGTGTGGTGATCAAGGCCAAGGCCCCTCTAGAAAATGGCATAAGCATGCATACGGTAGATATATCTATTGGTCCATGTGGATAGCTTGTCATAATTAATCAAGCTATGTAAATGATGTAAATATTATGCTGAAAAAATAATATAAAACGTATAGGTTGACTATGCGAGGAAGCAACTAAGAGGGGCTATGATTCCACTATAGGGGTATAGGAGTTTCCAATGGGAGAGAAATCCTATGATGCCATGTGTCAACCTTAGGACTCACCTAATTCTGTCTGGTATAAAAAGAACCAATTCCTTTCCTTGGATTATTTTACTCAATCATTGAATGCCTACATGAAATTGGTGAAAAATTTCTCTCACGTAGTTATGAAAGAATACATTGGATATCCTTTTCTAATCTTGCAAGGGTCCTTCCTAAGAGGATAAAAAGAAATGTCATTTTTCTTATCGACCATACGTTTATATTCTTGAGAGTACTATTTATAGGGATGGAACCAAGTAGGCTAGGAGGTCATGTGGATGAATGTGTGGTATAAAAAGAGCCAAGATCCAAGTAGATAAACCTGCAAACTAGACCGTGCTAGAGGTAGTGTGGAATATGAGAGGGAGTTAAGCCCAACAGAGACTTGAGAATGCGAGAGGCAGGTTATAGAGTGGAAACGAGAAAGGGAACAAAAACCAAAGAAAAAACTAAGAAGAGTTCATGATGTTCTTTAATCTATCCCATTACCATACTGAGAATGGAACCAAGCTAGTTGTAGGTGAGTAGAGGTTGGGAATAGGATAAAATTACTATGAGATTTGTTTCTCAAGAGATGCTTGATAAGCCATGGTTTATTCCTTCTTAGAATGCTTGAAAGGTACATAGTAGCTTGGACTCTTATTGCACACAGTGATAAGCATTGTAAGGGTTGGATTTTGTGAGGGAACTGTGGATCAATGAAGGGAAATGCCTATCTTATGTTGTGTGGGGCTATTGGGAGGAGTGCCATGTATGTGATGGATAAGTGAGATTCTTGTAGAATATATGGATGATAATTTGGTGAAGCATTGAGAGAAAATGGGTTTTTGATTGGGAGATAAAAGCATGTAGGTGTTCTTCACCCTAGTGGCCTCATAGTTTGGCTCAGGAGTGGCATTAGAGTTTGATACCTACGATTGGGTGGAACATTGATCCTAATAACTAGTTTCTTAGAGTAGATTTCATTGAAGATAAGTATTCATTGTTCAATGTGTTTATGCATTGTATATGTTATCTTGTTATATGGTTATGAATATGCCCAATTATGCATGGTATGTGCGTATGAATTGTTGGTGTTGACTCCACTGACCTAGGTTTAGACTTCCTTGTATGTCAACAAATCCTAAGAGATCATCCGGACAGAGTATAACTCCATTGCAAACACTTGCGACACAAGTGATGTCTCACCCGAGAGACCTATGGGGATTGCGAGAACCAGGATTCTACAGTTATGGAAGGGGATTTCTCCATCACAACATAATCAAGTTGCTCGAACAAAACCAGGGGGTGGAATTCCACCCCCACATACACAACATGAAGTAAAGTAGGTCGATCTGTCGACACAGATAGATAATATATACAATACATAGAATTTAAATCATATCGATCAACATTATACAATATTATATCATTATATGTTCGACAAACTTATAAATATCCATAAACAGTAGACACTTAGATCAAAGACACATATTTAAATTGGAAACCCATAAGGGAAAAACCACAAAGAAACTCTTCATCTGGCATGAATGATATTTTGAATGCTTTTGGTCTGCACACACAACTTGTAGACTTCTCTCAGAAACTTTCTTACAATAAATGAGGTTTATGTCCTTCCAATGCTCTCATTTATTCCTAGATAGCTCTCGTTATTCACAGATCCAAGATCATTCGCACACAGCTTGGATCGACCTTATATACTTTTTACAATTCTTATTCTAATAATTAACTAGTTCTCAATTGATAGTCAACTGGTTGTTATAACAAACTCAAAACATCTCGTAGAATCAATAAAGGTGTTATCGACCTAATTTGTAATGATGCCTATTCTAAAAATAGAATATTAGTATAACTTAACTAACTCTTATCAAAATAGGTCAAACTCCCTGTTTCAACTTACTCTTCTCCTTTTTCGTCACGACCTTACTCGCCTTTCAGCCATATTCTTCATATTTCCGACCGAAATTCTCATGTCTTTTCCTAGGGCCAACAAGCCCCCAACACTCACATGTGGATCATCTTGAGCCACTTCATCTAGAAATTTTTGTTGTGTCAATTTTACTCCGAAACTGTTGACATATATTCATTACCTCTTCTACTTCTTGATGCACATATTCTTTTACCTTTTGCATTTGTTCGACAAGTTCAGAAAATATATGTTCTGAAGTTTCAACTCCTATCGCACCCACTCATGGAATGGGTTGATGGTTCTTGTAACTTTCTCTATTTCATCCTGGAGTTATGTGACACTTTCTATTCATCTTTTTTGTTGTATTCGTAGTTTAGCAACCTGATGCTATAATGTTTTGAAATCAACAACTTTTCTCATCTTCTCAACTGACGACAATTTCTTCAATTAATTTCTTAGCCCATTCATTTTTTTTATGTAGAATGAATCTGCTCTATCACTTGCTCCAACTCTGCATCATCCATCAAGGCTTCCCACGATTGGGAAACCTGTGCATATGGTTTGGCACAAAATGCCTAGGCCTCTTGAATTTTTTTCCCATTTTTAGTTACTTCCTTCCGTCGTTCTTCCAGTACCTCAGGGGGTGCACTAGGAGTCAACTTTGTTTCTCACTCTACTATTCCTTGATGAAGGTCGACAACTACCTCCCTAAATAAAAAAACCTTTTCCTCTCGAAGCATTTAAGTTGGAATTCCCTCTTCAGAGAATTCATGGCAAGAGAGCGCGACAACTTGCTCCAAAATTTTTCTCTCCTCTTGCCATCTCTGTGATTTTTTCTCCATATCTTTCAATTTGTTTTTTAGCTATGTGACAGTATTATTTGAATGTTTGCACTGCTCAAACACCACATACTCTCTTTCCTTCAACTCACTATTGCAACATGCTAAATAATATGTAGTAGATACATAGGAATTCTAGGAAAACCAACACTTACATTACCAATGTCTTTGGTCATGGAGTTATGCTCTAGCATGAACAAATCAAGTGTCATAGGAGATACTTGAATCCATATGTGTTTTTGTGGTGTTGGCACCTCAATAGGTCGATCCTTGAAAATATTGATTTCTTCCTGCGATTCAGTCTGGAATGGTTCTCACGCGAACACTACTCTAACTTCTTTTACTGTGACATAGAGAGTCTGTAGTAAGTCTGTAATTCCTCCGACCAAGTTAGTATTCCTCTCATCAATACTCTTATAAGTCTCATTGTAAAATTCCTCTTTTTGATCAGAAATGAGATTGTAATCGTCATTGGCAAGGCCATCAATTCCAGATGTTTTATCGTCCTTCCACTTCTTATGACTCTTCTTTGATCCTTTGGATCTTTTGTGCTTATCGCCCAGTTTCGGATCCATCGAGGTTGCACTAGATTCTTCTTTTCTTTTATAGGGGGAAATTCATGGGCTTTCTTCTCCTTTTGTATATCCTCCCTGATTTCCTGACGTCCTGTCCTGCTGTGGGTCAATTTTAGCATATAGTTGATAATCCGTGACAGGTTGTCTCTACTCCTCAGGCCAATCTTGAACAATGTTTTCAATGTCTTCATTTGTTATCCAAAATTTAGTGGAAAACCATTGGTTCTCAGGTTCTTGTCAGGGCTATAGGTAGATATGATGAGCCTTGGCTGAAAATATGATAATATTATGGAACCATTGGAGAGTCTCTGTAGCAATCATTGCTTCGTTCCCAATGTGATGCCTCAATGCATCAACATATAATTAAAATTAAATGTTATTATCTATCTGTCAGTGTGGATTATCCTTCACATAACTTAGGTTTTGGTATCACGCCCCTCGACACGGCACAGGAACGTCCACCCCCTAGTAGTTCAGTGACTTGACCCATGCGACAAATGATATCAAAAGTAAAAGCCATGAATAGGTAAAGGGATTACCTTTCTCTTTGGAATCAATGGAATATTCTAAGAACTCATTAAATAGGTAGGTTGACCAGTGCATTTGGATACTTGCAACACACTACTTAGTTGCAACAATGGTTCTGGCAGTACACTAGTTCAGTCACATCTTCCTAAGAATATTGCTTGATAATACTTTTGTTGCGAATTGAACAATAGTGTCATTGATAGAGGCAATGGAGAAGCCTCTCTGATATATATACATGTCGTCTTTCTCCTTCATCTGGTTGACTAGGCCCAGGTCCTGTTCCTTTTTGGAAAAAAATGGCAATGGGTAAACCCCTGCCAAAGGAAATCCTATGATTGAAGCTATAGGGTTGACATCCACCAAAATTCATTGATCTAACCAGAGGCAGTCTCCATGGAAACAAACCAACAATTGCTTGACACATGTATTAACTTATGTGGTGCACCCAAAATGGGGCATATGCATTGACAATATGCTTGAATTCTCCATTCCTCTTTCCAACTCTATTGGAACAAGGTGAATCGGTCCATATTCAATTTCTCACACATAGTTCATGTACTATGACATGGTGAGTTCAAGAAACTTTCGCAGATCATGGTCTGTAAATCTGATCTTCTTCAAATTCGACAGAATGCCTACCATCACATGGTTGCCTTTCCAGATTGATGGCTTAAACAAAAAATACTTGGAATTCTTGCTAATAGTTATGCAAGGATAATCATCTATCCTCATAGGAATGTAACCAGGAAATAGGGTCACCGATGCAGATCTTGATGCTTCTACATCATAGGTATATTTTACTCTTTGTTGAGGAGTAGTTCAGCGGCTAGTCCACTTCTTTCTTTGTGTAACGACCATCTTCGATAGCGATATAAATTTTGGAGCATCTTCGATAATGGTCGTGGGAGAGGGAACCTCCATGCTAGATCCATGAACGATGCTGGTGCGCGACACATGGATTTCCATAATACTCAGATGACTTTGGCTTCAAAGTTGTTGCAAATAGATAGGTTGACTCAAGAAATTAGTTAGCTGGAAACAAATTAATGAAAAAACTTTGGCGTGAAGATGAAATAGGTTTTCACATGCAGTAAGTTGCTCACTCACATGGTCCTCTAATAAATGGAAAAGGTGGTGGCTAATTTTGTCAAATGGGGCAATCTTTCCCATCATTCCAAAAAACCACTAATCAAACCATCACTTCACTAATCATTACAACATGTATTTATTATGCATTAATGGCGTATGTGACCAAAAAGGATGCCTCTAAAATACTCCATTACCTCAACTTAACTATCACCCAACTATCAATTGCGATAGAGGTTCATCTTGTGACAGTATTTCTCGTGTGACAGATGTGTAGTCTGCAACAACCTTCTACACTTGTGACAAAAAAATTTATACAAAATTTCAATTTTTTTTCAAGCACTTTATTTTTCAGTCGAGTGAAGTACAACTATCCTGATATGGTTGTAGCTGACTTCCATTAACCATCCCATTAAAGTGTGTACCATCTCACTTATGTAACTGGACTACATCTCCATTAGTGATACATATTACAATATATGGTCCTAGCCAATGTGTTTGAATCTTGCCATGATGCTTAAAAAATTTACTATCATATAGGAGGACAAGGTCTCCAATCTGAAACTGCTTAAAATTAATATGACGGTCATGCCAAGCCTTATGTCACTCCTTCTCGACACGATGATGATGTCCTATGATGAATCGATATTCCTCTAATTGTACCAGTTGCAATAACATTTCTTCTACTGCTCCAACATCTCTTGTA
Source organism: Pseudotsuga menziesii (assembly GCA_001517045.1). Lineage (NCBI taxonomy): Eukaryota > Viridiplantae > Streptophyta > Pinopsida > Pinales > Pinaceae > Pseudotsuga > Pseudotsuga menziesii. The sequence goes on along the minus strand of LPNX010214608.1, from coordinate 21,482 downwards.
TCAGTAATCGTAGCTATCGTGAGACTGGGTACAATATATTCTAGTGGCATGACAACATATTGTCCATAAACCAATCTAAATGGAGTTTGTCTTGTCAATTTTTTGTAGGTTGTGCAATAAGCTCGTAATATTGTAGGTATCTTATGATCCCAACAATACCTCTTAATATTACATATCTTTGTCAATGCATTCTCTAAGATCTTATCGAATTATTTGACAACATCGTTCACTTGTGGGTGATAGGGTGTTGTCTTCCGGTGCTAAATCTGAAATTCCTTAGTTAATTTTTAAATTGTTTGATTCACAAAATGTGTACCTTGACCACTTATCAAATTTTTTGGGCATCCAAATCGGGTCACAACATGGTCGAATAAAAATCTTGCAGTAGTCGCAGTAGTACAATCTCTTACAAGTGATGTTTCATCCCATCTGGTCAAGTAGTCTCATGCAGTGATTATATAGTGTGCACCCACTTGTTTGCTTGGTGGGTTAATGGGATACATAAAGTCAACAACCCATTTATCAAATTTCTACAAATTTACCTCTGGTACAAGCGACATCTCATCTCATCACGACATTTTTTCAGTTCTTTGACAAATATCACATCTGTGATAATAGTCTCTAGCGTTTGGATGTAGCGTAGGCCACCATAATCCTGCCTATAAAATCTTGCACACTGTCATTTTTCTTGCATAGTGACTTCCTACAACACCAACATGTGATTCATTCAATACCATCGGTCACTCATGTTCCAAAAGACATCAACAAAGTATTTCATCTGGTCCCATCTTATATAATTGCCTAGATATCAGTTGGAAATATGCAACTTTTACAATTAATTGCTTCTTTTGTGCTGTACAGAAGCATTCTGGTGTATATTCAGTAGTTAAGAGATGTACAATATCTATGTAGTGATCATCAATCATCTTAATTTCAAACATCTGTGAGTCAAGAATACTATCATCGAGACTAATAATCTCTTCTCCACTTTCTAACCTCGATAGATGGTCAACTATTGAACTCAGTCGACTCGTCTTGACAATAATCTCAAATTCAAAATCTTGGAATAGGAGAAGCAACTGACAAATATTCCCCCCAACAATGTATTATTCATTAATCATTTTAATGTAGAATGGTTTGTATACATATTGAAATGACTCCCCAACAAGTAATGTTGAAACTTCTGGAGAGCATATACCATATCCAATCCTTCTCTTTCAGTAGTGGTATAATTCCTTTCTGACGTCGACCGTTTTCTACTAGTAAATGCAATAGGGTGATCAATAGAACCCTGACCTAGATGTGCAAGTATGATGTTGAGCATGACATATGACGAATTGACATGTACATGAAATTATTTCTTCCAATATGGGAATACTAATATAGGATTTGAGACCATCTTAGTTTGAAGGACATCTAGACTCTCTTGACACTGATCATTCCATTGGCATTTAACATATTTTTTTAGCAATTTTTCCATCGAAGCTGTGACCTTGACAGAACCTTGGATAAATTTTATATAGTACCCCATATGCCCTAAGGCAGTTCTCAATCGTTTAACTATCATGGGTGGGGGTAGTTCTACAACAATCACAATCTTCGCAGGGTCCATCAAGATTTCATCTCGACAAACCACATGACCCATCAAGGTGCCAAAACGGGACAAAAAATACACTTCTTCAAATTAGGAGAAATATGAAACCATCTACACTGGTTGAACATCATTTTGAGACTCTCAATGTGATTTTGGAACTAACCCATAGACCGTCCAGTCATCAAATTATACTTCAATAAATTTATGGATGAAATCTTTAAAAGCGGTTATGAGTATTATAGAAAAAATAACAAGAGTATTCTTGAGGCCAAAGGGCATTGTCGTGCATTAGAAGCATCCCCATTTTGTCACAAAGGTTGTCTTGTACTGATCTTCCTTTGAATTCCTTATCTAATGGTACCCAGAGAATCCATCAATAAATGGGTATACTTCTTTTCCTTCGACGCTCTCCAACACTTTAGCTGTGAATGGGGTAGGAAATGGGTCATGCAGCAAGACATCATTTAGCTCCCTTAGGTCGACACAGATACAAACTTCACTAGTTTTCTTGTCTTAAACCACCATAGGGATAACCCATTCATATTATTCGACGGTTTCTATAATGCCCGCATCTAGCATTCTGTCTAACTCTATATTGAATTTTTCTTTATATCTTGGATTGAGTTTATATGGTCATTGCATAATAGGTTTTGTGTTGGGATTCTGGGGAATCTTCATTTATCCAAGATCACCAACAATTCCCTTCATTTATAGAAACTTAGTAGGGAACAAATCCTATAATTCATGAAATAAGTCTGTAATATTCCCTACTGTCTCATCATCCCAATAGTCCTCGATATTAGAAAATATCGGGTTCTTTGGAGAACCAATGTTCACTTTTTTTTGAGGGTATTAAGCAATTTGTCACTTGATACAATTGGCCCCTCCATTGCTTGGATACCCTTAGATTTAGGAATATGTATGTCACAGGGATTATCATATTCAAGTTCACCCATTACATTGTAGCACTCCATCCAATGCTGAACTATTGCATTGATATGATGGCAACTTGACATCATAACAATGATGTCTTCAAAAATATTAGTTATGACCACTTGTAGAGCAACATCAATCATTGGAATTGTTATCTCCCAAAATAAATTTATTTTGATAGTAGGAAGAATCTTCTTATGTAATGAAATATATGAGTATCACTGACAATTTGAAAGCCTCTGTTTTTGATTTGGATGAAAATTTTACAAGTTATGCTTTTGCTGGCTTAGGCGAGGAATATTATAGCTCATTAGCCATCGAAAAGCTATGCTTCAACGGCTAAACAGTTGAACGCGGGGAAAAGGAGAACCACCGAAAGCGATCTAAGCAAGCAGAGTCAAAGTAACACTTTTGGTGGCTTAGGTGAGACTACAGAAAACTCATTAGCCACCGAAAAGGGGTGCTTTCGGCAGATAAGAGAGAGAAACAAGAAAGTTTTTAACCGCCGAAAGTGAGTGGCAAGAAGCATTTGGAAAAGTACATTCAGTGGCTTAGGTGAGGCTTGGAACGTCTCATTAGCCACCGAAAAAGGTCGCTTTTGGCAGACTAGAGAAAGGTGCAACACATATGCTAACCACCGAAAGTAGGAAGATAAGCATCGGGTGAAAAACCCTTTCGACGGTTTAGGCGAAAGCTAGTGCATTTTATTAATTGCACAAAGAACATGTTTTCAGCAGTTAATTTTTTTTTTTGACTAGATTGTTATCTACTGAAAGCAGAAGTTCATCACAGCGACGGGGTAAAAGTTTTGGCGACTTAAGCAAGAAAGACAACATTTAGTTAGTGTTGTAAGGGATTATTCACCTAAAAATCATAGGTCGAGGGTTACCAACATACTCAAAAACTTGCAGACAATTGACTTCTAAAGTGCAGAATAGGAAATAGAAGGGTTAGAAGAACTTACTTGTTAAACGAAGTTCGATCCTTGCTAGTCCTCTTCCAATCTGCTCCACTTCCAAATTCTTCAAGGTTCACTCCTCTTTCACCTGTTCAGAGACAATCTTCCCGATATAGAGTGATTCATATATATATATTAGCAGGTTAGATAAATCAAATATGAAATACTGAAACATAAACAATTATCAAAACAAGATATATAAGACACATGTGGAAGAAGTAATCTCTTTATTATAAATAATGAGAAAGTTTAGAGTACAACCAAACGTCTGAGCCAAGGACTCCTCTTTCACCAAAGGATTCTGAGTTTCACTGCTCCAAAGACTTCGGTAAAAAATACACCAGCATAACTTTGCTCCAAAGTGTAAGTATCTACAACCCTCCCCAAGGGCTGTATTTATATGGGTGAAATAAGGCAGTTCTCGAAGGTTGGGGAAGTTGTAGCAGTTAGGGAGATTAAGTAAAATGACTTAACTAAACTCCCATTAGCGCGTGATTTTAAGTTTTCATGTTAAGAGGTACATTCGCGGGTATGTAGTAGAGCAACCCGCGAATGACTTGCGACTCTGTATAAGCGCAACCCGCGAATACATGGATTCGCGACTTGCTGTGAGGGAGACTCGCGAATGACTCGCAAGTTGTCTATAAAGAGAGTCGCGAATACATCCCAACATGTTAAAATGGCAAAGTAACTAGCTGGATGAAGGTAGAATGTATTTCATAACAAGCCAAGCTATAGTGTTAAGGGAAAACCTCTATCCATAAGTGTCCTTTTGTGTGCTGACATGAGGGATATCAGCACTCGGACGAAGAGGTGCCACTCAGGTGTATAACAGATGCCGCCTAATGTGTGAGGTCAGAGGGGAATGATGGCTGAAATACATTATAATCTTTAACTCTGGGGAAACTCAGAAATCCAATGGAGCAGAGAGAGTACCTGAAACAAATACATAATAATCTGATATACAATGTTACATCTGAGGATGCTATGTTCAATTTATTGGAACACTAGCTCCTTTACAATATTTGATTACATCATATGATACGGGTAGAAACCACGTATATTACAAAGGTGGATCGAAGCCACAATACAATAATGATGAGTCTTCAAAGATCTGGGAGATGGATATCAGAATAGAACATGGTCTTGCGCAAATTAGCCCAAAATGAAGGACTAAGGTCTTCATAAATGATCCCAAAGAACCAGTACAATCCAAGCCATGTGAATAAGGGTAAGCTGAAGTCGAACATGGAGAGGATTCAACAATTTGTTAATCAATAAGTGATAATTGACAACTGAAGCAAAGGAGTTCACCAATGATG
>LPNX010214608.1:0-16523 GCA_001517045.1 Pseudotsuga menziesii | reverse complement strand
AGTTTTAACGAGTCCAGGAAAGTAAACTCGGTTCCCTCTTCATTTTTTAACAAGCTTGAAGAGATGGGAAAATAATGCTTGATACACTGATCCGTGGATGTAATGAGCCCGAACTAGTACATGCTCATGCGGTATTTTCATATTTAGAGAGTCTGAAAATGCCAAAGAAGACTCCAGGGGCGTCCTTTTTCGTCCAATTTAGTCTCCTGAGGCCGAAAAAGTATAAAACAAACCACAGAAGAACTCTCTTAACTTCTGAAGAAGAAAAGGTGAACCTTTTTCGTACTTAGTCGGGAAGGTCCGAAAAAGGTTAAATTACCACCTACCCAACACTCCTTCCAAAACAGCATAAAATAGCTTGAGTTTTACGAGTGTGAAGGAAAGCAAGATCACTTGGAAAGATCCATTTGGTTATGAGAAATGGGGCTTACAACAATAAACTCGTTGCTTTGTTCTTGAGTGTTTAACGAGCATGACAAAGACACAAAGTACACTCGGAATCTTTTTCATGTTTGGGTCCAGAGCATGAAAAAGAGAAAACTAAGCTCAAACAGGGTGTTCCTTTTCCGTAAATTTAGTCCCCCAGGTCCGGAAAAGTGATAAACCTATAACTGAGAATACTCTTCTCAATTCTGAAGAAAAGAGAGTGATCCTTTCTCGTATTATTCCGCATGGTCTGAGAAAGAGATAACCTACCACCAATGCGGATGCCCATTCACATATTCTTAATGAGCTTGAATGGACGAGATAACTCGGCAGTCAAGTTTGTTTTGAAGGAGTCAGACCTGGGCCTAAAGAAAATCCATAAGGTTGGGGAGTCCTATAAAGGGATAGCTTGTAAAAAGAGATTCATAAGAAGCTCTATTTGGCGTGAAAAATAGCTATGAGGAAACCCCTGGGACTGAAATAGTGACGGAATGAGTACCAAAGGATGGCAATGGCATATAAGGATGATACTCATGAAAAGGGATCCTAGCCACGGAAGAACAATGGTAGAGACAAGGGACTAATGGCTTAAAAAACCATAGTCCGTGGCAAAAATGTTGATTACTAAGGTTAATGTGGAGTGATAAGATGCCAACATGTGTTGGAAAGAGCAAAAACCACCCTATAGAAGCATCAACACTTTGTAAAAGTTGGTAAACCTGTTCCAAGGCACAAAGAGGGTGATATCAATCAATTGACATTTCAAACTATATAAAAAGACCCACTTTACGAAATATTATTGCTATAAATAGTTTGAAAATCAAAACATTTCATACCATTTGCACTTTTTGAACAAAAAAGGAAAGTTTACCCTCTATCTTTGATCGATCGTCGTGGACAATTGGATCGTTAGATTCAGAATCCGTCAGCTTCAGGTAAATATACACCCTAAGCTCTTTAATTTGATCCAAACAAATTTTCAATTTAATGGTTAATTCAGTATTTTTCATCAACCTAAATGATGGCAAAATGCATTCACGGGTTGCAAGGCATGAAAGTCGCGAATGCGCGTTTCATTCGCGAGTTGCGCAACAGGAAAGTCGCGAATGACTCGCGACTTGTCCCAATGGACAGTCGCGAATGCTGCGCAATAGGAAAAGCTTTAAAAATATGCAAAATTTTTAAAATTTTATGATGGAATACTGAATCAAATTATGTGTTTTTGTCAGGAAAAACATGGTGCTGGAGTGGAGAGAGAGGGAACATGAAATGATGGATCAAGCGGCTCTCCAAAGCCCACCTACTATCCAAGCATTGAGGACTAGTGGGCTTCTCAAGTTCTTTTGCACATCGCCCATGCGGGCCAATGTCCGCATATTAGAGTTCTTAGTCCATTACTGGGACCATGACCTGGGGATGATCAATATCCAAGGTGAGACATTGGATCTTACCATACAAGACATCTACTTCATAACCGGGTTGTCACAACGGGGAGCACCGGTGAACCTGGAAGGCAGTGGCAGGGGTGGAGACCCCTTGAGTGTCCAGAACTATGTCGATGTATTTTGCAGACCGGGTACTCAAAAGAAAGGCAGCAACGTTCTCATTGCAGATATTCAGGATCTTACACTTCAGGTATTGGCCAGTACTATTGTGAGACTTTCAGGGTCAACAGGGTTGCATATGGCCACCAAGACTCAGATGAGAGTGGCGGTGGAATTCTTTAGAGGTACTCTCTTTGATTGGTGTACGGGAATTGCCCTCATTATGAAGAGGCAATTATCCGACTATAGGAGGGGAAAACGGAAGCACTTCGGCTATGCGAGTATACTGGTAGCGTTCTTCTTTGAGAGAGTGCCAGCTATGAGCCCTGCTATACCACTACAGGTCCGTCATCCACGGCAGCCGAGGCTGAGCTAGTGGGGAGATATCTTCCTCCGTCAAGGAGGAGGAGACGTAGTACATATCATGTATGATGATGATTTCTATACATGGTGGGAACGGCAGGTGCCGACGTTGGAGCAGTTTCCATAAGCTGGGTTAGATTTCCGGGGTGATCCCGACCTAGTCCTCCCTCTAGGAGGAGCATGGAGAGAGATGGGTAAGTAATTTTTTTTATTTTTTATCATTATCAAATTTTTATGGATTTTCAAATGATAGGATATATACATATGCACAAGTCTAAACCCTATTTATGTGTCAAAATGCAGATATTGGACCAGTCCGCCCTGAAGGGCACCCACGTACCTTTATATGTCTTGTTGCAGGGGGATACCCAGGATTTATTAGAGTACTCGAGATGAAGCTAGGCAGGCTGACCGAGCGAGTACCTACGATATGGATAGAGCATCTCCCTGTAGCTATGCAGGAATTTGTAGTTGGGGTTCCACCGGCCTGGCTGCGTCTTTTCAGAAGAGTAGCTAGGGTAGTACTTGTATACAGAGATGCGGTGGAGGCTAAGGAATCCAGGGGGCATAGAGATCATGGGGACCAAGGAGGTCCCAGTGGCCATGGCGGGCAGGCTTAGTTCTAGGGAATTTTGATGGATGATGATCCACATTTTTGTATATTTTGTACATGACGGGATCTATGGATCAGAATTGACCTATCTATGATAGATGTTTACATATATATATATATATATATATATTTGTGTTTGGTTGTCATCTTATTTACAAATGTTTCTTATATGTTTGCTGTATATTTTATAAAATGTGTGTGAGATGCCAGTCCAAAATATAATTAGCATATGCATTAGTTAATGAATTTTGGTTTTGTGGAATGTGATTGAAAGTAATAACTTCAAAATGTCTTTCCAATAAATGAATTTGCATGAACTGATGTAACAATGTAGGATTACGTACCTGATAAGCTCGATTGAGCTGGGAAACAACCAACTGAGAATCCAAACGGACTTCAAGCTGGGTGATGCCTCGTGACAAAGCATCCCATAGGAGCTCAATTACAGCCCTATACTCAGCAACATTATTAGAAGCAGGACCTAGACAAGCGCCTCCTGCGGCAACAAGCTGTCCTGAGGGGGAATAGATAACCCATGCTGCCGAAGCCAGGTTACAAGTGTGACGACTGGTGCCATTAGCAAAACCTACATACATCTCGGAAGACATCTGCAACAACCAGTAGATAGTATAAAAATCGAAACTGACAACCTAATGTACATAAAAATACATACACTAATATACAAGAAAAAGTGCTAAGCCTAAGCGTAGTACTTCTTCAGGTAGAGCCCATTTCTAGGCTCAGGCAGCTTATTCCCATCATAATCCACTAATTCATATGCGCCTTTACTCAAAACTTTAGACATGACATAGGGTCCCAACCACATGGCCTTGAATTTTCCTGCGCCCAGAGGCTCTTTATCTTGGTCCCAGAGCAAGACAAGTTCCCCTTCAGAGAAAACCCTAGGTTTGACCATTTTATCATATTGAGATTTAACCCTATTCTTATGAGCCTGATTTGCAGTCAACGCATCTCTATGTTGTTCATCAAGGTGTTCTAAATGGAGCAACCGTTCCTCAAGCTCAGTCGTGTCAGGTAGCACATGAATAGCTATCTGCAAGGATGGGATTTCGCATTCAATCGGCACCCCGTGAACGAGTTGGAAGGGGGAAAAACCCGTAGCAGTTTTTACATTGGTTCGATAAGCCCAAAGAGCAAGATATAACATGATGTGCCAATTTGAGCAGGCTGCATCAATAGTACGTTTAAGGATAGTTTTTAAAGTCTTGTTTACAGCCTCAACCTGACCATTTGTTTGCGGATAATATGGAGAAGAATGTTCTTGTCGGAATCCGAGCATGGTGGTCAGTTCTGTCATCATGTTATTTTGGAAATGACTGCCATGGTCAATGACAATCACTTTGGGAATACCAAACCTAGTAATAATCTGATTAAACACGAAGAAAGCTGCCGTTTCCCCATTGTCTTTGAAAGTAGGCATTGCCTCTACCCATTTTGTGAAATAGTCAATAGCGACAATGATGTATTTATGCCCCCCAGCCGAGGCTAGGTTGCATGTCATATAATTGATCCCCCATTTCATGAAGGGGCCTACCGAGACAATAGGAAACAAGGGAGCAGGATGTGACCACATTTTTCTGGTGTAAAGATGACACGGATGACAGCATTTCACTCGTTCCACACAATCTTTAAAGATGGTGGGCCAGAAATACCCGGCACGTAATATATTCTAGGCCGTTGCTAACCCAGATAAATGACCCCCACACGCTCTGCTATGGGGATCATTTAGGAAAATCTCCGCTTCCTCATGAGTAAGGCAGCAACGCAAGATGGAATCTACCCCTCGTCGAGATAATGTATCTCCTATAATGAGGTAGTTTTTAGCATGAAGGCGTAACTTGCGTCGATCTTCCCTAGAGTAAGCGGCAGGATACTTCAAAGTCTGGAGATATATAAGAATATCTCTGTACCAAGGATCAAAGGTGGATATGAGGAAGATGTGCTCATCTGGGAATGAGTCATCCTCGATCATTACATCTTCTTCCGTAGGGAATTCTTCTATAAGCTCGGCAAAAACTAAGGACTTTTTGGATTTAGCGGATTGGAAAACCAAGTCAAACTCTTGGAGAATGACTATCCACTTATTGAATTTTCCCCCAACAATCCATAGGGATAAAACATATTGGAAAGGGTTTACATGTTCCACTACAGTAGTGGTCCTCAGTAAGATGTAGTGCCGTAACCTCTGTAAAGCATAAACAGCTACTAAGGCTAACTTCTCGACGTGGGAGTACTTAAGTTCAGGTCCAGCCAGAGCACGACTAATATAATAAACAACATGCTCAACGAGCTTGTCGTCCTCTTGAACTAGCACTACCCCGATGGTAGACTCCGACGTGGCCAGATATAATATAAAATCCATAGAATAATCTGGTGGGCGTAATAAAGGAGCCGCCAACAAGGCTTTTTTCAATGCCTCGAACGCAAGTTGTGAAGTTTCATTCCATACAAATGGGGTGTCCTGTTTAAGCAGGCGCATGAAACCTTTAGTGATCTTGGCATAATTAACGATAAAACATCGAAGGAAGTTAGAATTTCCTTGTAGACTCTGAAGTTGCCTAAGTGAATGAGAAGGAGGCAGATTTACAATGGCCTCAACTTTTAAAGGATCCACTTGAATGCCCCTACTAGAGACAATGAATCCAAGCAATCTACCTGACTCGACGCAGAAAACACACTTGTGGGGATTCAAGCGAATTTTATAGTATCTGCATCTCTCAAAAATCAACCGTAAATGATCTGGATGCTGGATCCTCTTGCAAGAATGAGCAGGAAGATCATCAAGGTAAGGCTCGACAATGGCTTTTATGTCGTGAAAAGAAAATTTCATGGCTTGTTGAAAGGTTGCCCCTGCATTTTTCAATCCAAAGGGCATTTTTCTATACGCAAATGTACCCCAAGGGCAAATAAAAGCAATTTTATGCTGGTCTTCCAGTTTGATTTGGATTTGATTGTAGCCGGAGAAACCATCCATAAACGAGAATACCTCACTACCCGCACATGCATCTATGATCTGATCAATAAATGGTGTGGGGTAATTGTCCTTAGGACAGGCTTTGTTAAGGTCTCAAAAGTCCGTACAAACGCGAATAGTCCTTTGCTTTTTATCAACAGGAACTGGGTTGGACACCCATTCAGTCAAAGCTACGGGATATATAAAACCTGCTTTCAACAGCTTTTCAACCTCTGCCTTCACAGCTGCCACTTTATGTGGGTTCATGGGGCGTAATTTTTGCCAAACTAGCTTGGCATCAGGATAGGTTGGGATCTCATGTTGAATAATAGATGGATCAATGCCTGGCATCTCCTCATATGACCAGGCAAAGATATCGCGGTTTTCCTTGAAAAGGGCAGTATAAATGGCAATCTCCTCCGGAGAGCAGTTTGCACCTATATAGATATTTTCCATGACATCTGGTTTTACAGAGATGTTGATCGGTATAGTGGCAGAAATGTTTGCCATATTCCCCTTGGCAAACACTCCTTCCCTAGGTAAAGGGTTGACAGGTGTATCAACATCATCCGACAGTCTCACATGAAACTCTTGGTTTTCTATCTTGCTTAGCTCTGGAAGGAAATAAGATCGGTGATGAAGATCCTCACATATCTTATCACGCGCACACATAGCTTCCAGAATAGCTTCATCGAAAGGTAAAATAGTGTCTAAGCAATCTATGGAATGTAAAGAGTTTTCTGCCATGTGGGCATATAGAATTCTTCCAGATCATTCGAGACTGTAAGAGGATCTGGAATGGGATCAACAGTGGTTTGGGTAATAGCTTGAGACGCCACTTCCACTGTAGATAAGGGCACTTCTGATTCCTGAGGGGTTGGGAGGACCCAAGGATCAGTCCTATCGACCACCGAATCAATGGACTTACCTACAGTAGAGTAGTAGAACCAATATAAAGGACTGGAGCTGGAATATCGAATGTGCCCATCAATGATGCATACATTCCAGCCCCCAAGCTCTGTGCAGCAGGTTTGGCCTGATCAACCAATGGCACAGTGGAATCTTTAGACTCTAAGCTGCCTTTTCGGGTAAAATCAAGTTGGTCAACAGTGACCACCTTGCCCTCATGTGGAAAAACCACGACACAAAAGATAGCTGATGCAACAACAGACATTGCATAAGTCCAATTCCTACCCAGAAGCAAATTGTAGTCCAACGGAGCATCAATCACTTCAACTTCAACAGACACTGCTTTGCCAGCCAACTTAATCTCAAAAGCTGGCAGGATACCATGTGGACGGAAAGACCTTCCATCAAAAGAAGTAAGTAAAGTGGTTGATGGGACCATCTATGGGGATCCAAGAGCTTTCCAATAGGCCAGGGACATAACACAAGTAGAGGCTCCCTCATCAACAACTGCTCGTCCAATGGTCTTACCACCATGGACAACATCTATCGATAGAGCTACATGGTAAGGGAGGCGAATTTTAACATCAGAGAGATGAAATTTCGCTGTGAGACTCGAAGAGTCCATGCTACCTAAAGCTTCTAAGAGGGCATCCTGCTGAGCGGGACAGCTCTGTAGCACCTCCAAAGCTGACATTGCACACGGATTCTGAGCCAAGTCTTCAACAACAGAGTAGTTAGAAGCGGCTCTGGAATTTGGGTTATGCAAAGTCTTCTTAAAGACACCTTTGGGTATCTTTGGAATTATTTCCGCAAGTTTCTCTATAGTGAGAGGGTTGGAAGATTCAACTACAACTTTACCCTTCTCATAGGTCTCTTTCTCATAGTTTTTGTTCCTGGTTTGTAACAAAGTTGAGGATCTAACCATGTTGATATAATTGGGGTCAGGGGCAGCTTGAGTGCCCCCTACTATGGTAGAAGTTGAAGCAGAATTATGCCCTTGGGGAAATGGATCCTTCAGGACAGCCAGTGGTTGAGCTTGGAGCAGCTTCTAAGCTTGTTCCATGAGGGGACAAAGATGAGTAAGGTGGTCCCCTTGGCACAACTTACAAGGGAACTTGACTTTCTTCTTTTCCTTTTTGCCCCCATCAGCATTGTTTGCGGGCTTTGACTTGTTTTGATTTTGGTTTCCCTCTCCCTTTTTACCTTTCTTCTTTTTCCCGCCGGGCTGCTGATTGCCCTTCGAAGAGGTTTGTGCAAAAACATTTGCACTTTGGGAGGAGGGGGCAGCCTTTGCTACCTCCGCTGTAGACTGTTTGACAGACAATTGGTGAAGTTGTTTTGTCAAAGACTCTACAGTGGGAGAGTTTACGGACCCAACCACACCATCGGCATGGGGTCCAGGCTTGGGTTTCTCAACCTCATGCGAAGGCCTTTGTTCCTCAGGGATAATTTCATATAGAATCCCAGACTGTGAATAAATCAAGTCCAACTGCGCTGGGCCCTGAGTATGGCTTCTTCTTCACTAGTCACTCCTGATGTGGAAACATCCTTAGATATGTATGACAACAATGACTTAAGGAACCACTCTAATAGAAACTCAGGAGGGATGGTAGCTTCGATAAGGCTCTTTCGCCTCCTCCACTCTTGGATATGATTCGAGATGTGGGTTTCCTTGTTTTGTCTGAAAGTAGACAACAAATCCGTTCCGAAATTGTAACAGACCGGAAGCTGAAAGTGACTGAGGAAAGCACTAGCTAGGTCCTAGAAACTACTAAAAGCAGCAGAAGGCAGCTCAATGTACCTTTTTTCTGCAGTGCCAGTCAAGGTCCTCTGGAACAGCCTCAATCTCACTGAATCTTCATTCAATGAGTTGGAAGAACACCATAAATGGAAGGTGGTGGCATGAGCCCCAGGATCTTCACCAGCCTTACCTTCGAACTTAGGGATGTCCGAGGGCAGTTTGGTGGGAACAGGTGGCCACAAAGGGTCATGCCTCACTGGGTCATTCATCAATTTTGATAAGTCTGGCAAGTTCAAAGTTGCCAGAAAAGGAAGTTTGGGCCTAACCGGTGTACTAGATGTTCCAGCTTGGGGATTAGAGGGTCCAGCCCCCGAATGCCCATAGGTAAAGGTGGGGTTGCCCCCTGACACCGATTGTGAAGTGGGAAGGTTGCTTTGAAATGGATTCCATCTGTAGGCCACAGGATTTTGGGTGGGAGGTGCAGTGTACATGGTTCGGGCCATCCCCATAGAAGCTAGGGTCTGAAAGACTGGAGCAGGTATCCCTCCGCTAAACAAAGAGAAGGGAGAGCTCGAGTATGGAACCGAAATAGGGGTATGGAAGCTCTGCCCATAAGAGGTGTTGCCTCCAAACTGCACTCCTACATATGAAGGAGTTGGACCTACATATGGACTGGATGGGGGAATATGCCCCCCATTCCAAGGAAATCCTTGGACATAAGCCGAGGATCCTACCGGACCACTCTGAGTAGTGTAAGGGAAGGAAGAAGGAATGGTAGGTATACTGGGGATCCTAGCAACCGTGTTACCAGAAATACCTCCTATGTTGGAGTGAACCGGTGGTTGAACCACCCGGCTCGCTGGAGTCAAAGGTGTAGAAGGCAAACTAGATCTAGGGGCACTAACTGGGGGAGGTAGTACCCCTTCAACCGGAAGGGTTGAAGTAAACACAAAAGAACTTTCTTCCGCAGAAGACATGACTCTACTCAAAGGGACACCTACTACTGGTGAACTAAAAGGTCTAACTTGGACGATCACAGGATCGTTAAGATCAGTCAAGGGGGTGTTAAAATTTCTTGCAAACTCATCAGTCTGCAATTCTTCTATCTCGACTGTGTCAAAATAAAAACGGTTAGCTATCAATTCCGGTTCACCAAGAACCTCACTTACTCCTACTGGTTCAAAAGAACCGTCTGTGTCTAATATCCGCCTTTGGGGTAAAGGTGGAGGCTCCAATGCAGTGAGAGGAGGAAGGTTTCTCAACCTTCTTGACCTTCTAACAAGTTGGTCCTCCAGAATTAAAAATTTGACTAATCACACCCTAAGGTCAACTAAACACAAGCAAATCCACAGAGCATACACTAAAAAGATCCTAGCGTCTCAAGCAATCAAATTAGGGTATAAAGATATGCTTTCCCGAAGAAAGCTGATGAACGATTACTTGGCGTCCTTGAGGGGTTCTCAGGCACAAGCGGAGGAATCACCCACCACCCTCCTGCACTTTCCACAAGGGTTACCTTCCAAGCCCATTCAAGGTGAACCAGAAATAACCTTCCGGTTTACCTAGGTATGAACCCTAAAAGATAAGAGACTAAAGGATACCTTGACAATACCGGCTGTCTGGGGGGACAGTCGTCAGCCGAACTCGTACGCATGGGCAGGGTAGCTAAGCCTGAAACTCTGTCTAGGACAGAATCCCCAGATGTGTAAAAGTCCTGGGTTACGTTTTGACAAGGATTCGGAGGGTTATCTCCTCTGTCCAAGCCTCCACGCGGCCTAGTGCTTAACTCCCGTTTGAGAGGAGCTTCCCAGATACAGTGATAGAATCAAGGATTTACCTAAAGAACGGTCCACTATGTCTGAGTTTATATCTTGTGGGAAGTTTACACTCCCTAGCCCACAAGTCTAGCCTAAGCTAGTAGGTGAAAGGCCCTTAGAAATAAAACTTACTAGTAAATTTTAATTTATGCGTTTATTTTAGAGGGCTATTTCTTACTCAAGAGGAAATGGAAGTGATATACTGTATGGTGTTTTGACTCAGCAAGAAATAAATGAAAGTAAAGTGCATTCAAAGCAAACTAAGACTATAAAACAAACTTCTTTTCATTTTTTCAAATATGTGTTGATGAACTAAAGCACTGATAAGAGAAACTAAGCCTATGTTTTTGTAATTTTCTGAGATTATATATTTTTAAAATGAAGCTAACACTACTTATGCAAAATCACAATGCAAAAGACTAACTATGTTTTGTTTTTCACTTTAAAAATTGCTCAAAAATCTACTATGCATCTACAATGCACTATGCTTGAGTAAACTTGAAACTTATGAACTGTATACAAACTACAAACTGAAACAAACAGGCTGACAGAACCAACAGACCAGCAAGAGAAGCAGGCTAGGAACCCTAGCTTGGGTGCAAACAATGACACAAAACCACTGCAGACTTAAAAAGGCAAGTGCAAACTAGCAACTGTCAGAAAACAGACTGGAAAAATAGATCCCAAGACCTTGATCACTGATCTGGACTAAGACACTTTAACCAAGAACCCAAACAGGCCAAATGCTTCAGGATGCAAACAGTAAATAAACCAAGTAAAAAGACTCAATGGATTTCAAAAAGCACTAAGATGTGATCACCTGAGGCAATCAAGAAAACTCTACAGCATTCTTAAAGAAAGTCTTCTCTGAAAACAAGGACTATAACAAGAAAAGAAACAAGCAAACTCTTCTTTAAAAATCCCAATCTTCAGGAGTACTCACGACTGTCTAACAGTGCAACTCGCGAATGCTCGCGACTGTGCAGTATAACAACCCGCGAATGCAACTTTATACTCGTGACTGTTCAGTGGAACAACTTGCGAGTGGGTATAAAATTTTTCTCAAAAGAAAAGAAAAAACCCTAAGACTTTCAAACGCTGAAGTAAGCAAGAGCCAGGATAAAAAACCACAAACAGACTCACAAGCAAAACTGGTTAGGATAAAAGAAATGACCTACAGCAGTCTAGGCTTCCCTAGCGGAGTCACCAGTTCTGTTGTAAGGGATTATGCACCTAATAATCGTAGGTCGGGGGTTACCAACATACTCAAACACTTGCAGACAATTGACTTCTAAAGTGCAGAATAGGAAATAGAAGGGTTAGAAGAACTTACTTGTTAAACGAAGTTTGATCCTTGCTAGTCCTCTTCCAATCTGCTCCACTTCCAAAGTCTTCAAGGTTCACTCCTCTTTCACCTGTTCAGAGACAATCTTCCCGATATAGAGTGATTCATATATATATATCAGCAAGTTAGATAAATCAAATATGAAATACTGAAACATAAACAATTATCAAACCAAGATATATAAGACACATGTGGAAGAAATAATCTCTTTATTATCAATAATGAGAAAGTTCAGAGTACAACCAAACGTCTGAGACAAGGACTCCTCTGTCACCAAAGGATTCTGAGTTTCACTGGTCCAAAGACTTCTGTAAACAATCCACCAGCATAACTTTGCTCCAAAGTGTAAGTATCTACAACCCTCCCCAAGGCCTGTATTTATATGGGTGAAATAAGGCATTTCTCGAAGGTTGGGGAAGTTGTAGCAGTTAGGGAGATTAAGTAAAATGACTTAACTAAACTCCCATTAGCGCGTGATTTTAAGTTTTCATGTTAAGAGGTACATTCACGGGTATGTAGTAGAGCAACCTGTGAATGACTCACGACTCTGTATAAGCACAACCCGCGAATACATGGATTCACGACTTGCTGTGAGGGAGACTCACGAATGACTCATGAGTTGTCTATAAAGAGAGTCGCGAATACATCCCAACATGTTAAAATGGAAAAGTAACTAGCTGGATGAAGGTAGAATGTATTTCATAACAAGCCAAGCTATAGTGTTAAGGGCAAACCTCTATCCATAAGTGTCCTTTTGTGTGCCAACATGAGGGATATCAGCACTCGGATGGAGAGGTGCCACTCAGGTGTATAACAGATGCCCCCTAATGTGTGAGGTCAGAGGGGAACGATGGCTGAAATACATTATAATCTTTAACTCTGGAGAAACTCAGAAATCCAATGGAGCAGAGAGAGTACCTGAAACAAATACATAATAATGTGATATACAATGTTACATCTGAGGATGCTATGTTCAATTTACTGGAACACTAGCTCCTTTACAATATTTGATTACATCATATGATACGGGTAGAAACCACGTATATTACAAAGGTGGATCGAAGCCACAATACAATAATGATGAGTCTTCAAATATCTGGGAGCTGGATATCAGAATAGAACATGGTCTTGCGCAACTTAGCCCAAAATGAAGGACTAAGGTCTTCATAAATGATCCCAAAGAACCAGTACAATCCAAGCCATGTGAATAAGGGTAAGCTAAAGTTGAACATGGAGAGGATTCAATAGTTTGTCAATCAATAAGTGATAATTGACAACTTAAGCAAAGGAGTTCACCAATGATAAAAGTGAATCCAGAGGTACTGTCGTCAAAACTCTAGGTCTTCGTCATCAGGAGGTGCTGAAACGGAACCATACTGTGATAAGGAAGGCAATGGATCCTCCAACGGATCACAAGAGTGACTAGGAACTGGGAAAAAGAAGGGAGGCACAAGTAAATGGATAATAGATATAACAGTGATGGGATCAGGTGATAGGTCAGACATTGAGTATAGTCCTTGAACAGTGAGCACGACACAGAGATGACCCAAGGTAGCATACAACAGATAGATAGAACAACTAGACTTATCTGTCATGTAGGAGACATGATCAGATTCCCCAGGTATAATGGACAAGAGGAGGAGTCAAAACTCAAAGTGATAGCTGAACACAAGTGTATACTAAAACATGGATATCGGAAAGCAAAGAGTGCTATGTTCAAGGATGACAAGCTGCCATTACTGAAAACAAGAGAAAACTTCTTCCTTACCTTCCCTGTTAAGTTTTAACGAGTCCAGGAAAGTAAACTTGGTTCCCTCTTCATTTTTTAACAAGCTTGAAGAGATGGGAAAATAATGCTTGATACACTGATCCGTGGATTTAATGAGCCCGAACTAGTACATGCTCATGCGGTATTTTCATATTTAGAGAGTCTGAAAATGCCAAAGAAGACTCCTGGGGGGTCCTTTTTCATCCAATTTAGTCTCCTGAGGCCGAAAAAGTATAAAACAAACCACAAAAGAACTCTCTTAACTTCCGAAGAAGAAAAGGTGAACCTTTTTCGTACTTAGTCAGGAAGGTCCGAAAAAGGTTAAATTACCACCTACCCAACGCTCCTTCCAAAACAACATAAAATAGCTTGAGTTTTATGAGTGTGAAGGAAAGCAAGATCACTCGGAAAGATCCATTTGGTTACGAGAAATGGGGCTTACAACAATAAACTCGTTGCTTTGTTCTTGAGTGTTTAACGAGCATGACAAAGACACAAAGTACACTCGAAATCTTTTTCATGTTTGGGTCCAGAGCACGAAAAAGAGAAAACTAAGCTCAAACCGAGTGTTCCTTTTTCGTAAATTTAGTCCCTCAGGTCCAGAAAAGTGATAAACCTATACCTGAGAATATTCTTCTCAATTCCGAAGAAAAGAGAGTGATCCTTTCTCGTAATATTCTGCATGGTCAGAGAAAGAAATAACCTACCACCAATGCGGATGCCCGTTCACATATTCTTAACGAGCTTGAACGGATGAGATAACTCGGCAGTCAAGTCTGTTTTGAAGGAGTAAGACCTGGGCCTAAAGAAACTCCATAAGGTTGGGGAGTCCTATAAAGCGATAGCTTGTAAAAATAGATTCATAAGAAGCTCTATTTGGCGTGAAAAATAGCTATGAGGAAACCCCTGGGCCTGAAACAGTGACGGAATGAGTACCGAAGGATGGCAATGGCATATAAGGATGATACTCATGAAAAGGGATCCTAGCCACGGAAGAACAATGTTAGAGACAAGGGACTAATGGCTTAAAATACCATAGTCTGTGGCAAAAATGTTGATTACTAAGGTTAATGTGGAGTGATAAGATGCCAACATGTGTTGGAAAGAGCAAAAAACACCCTATAGAAGCATCAACACTTTGTAAAAGTTGGTAAACCTGTTCCAAGGCACAAAGAGGGTGATATTAATCAATTGACATTTCAAACTATATAAAAAGACCCACTTTACGAAATATTATTGCTATAAATAGTTTGAAAATCAAAACATTTCATACCATTTGCACTTTTTGAACCAAAAAGGAAAGTTTACCCTCTATCTTTGATCGATTGCCGTGGACAATTGGACCGTTAGATTCAGAATCCGTCAGCTTCAGGTAAATCTACACCCTAAGCTCTTTAATTTGATCCAAACAAATTTTCAATTTAATGGTTAATTCAGTATTTTTCATCAACCTAAATTATGGCAAAATGCATTCGCGGGTTGCAAGGCATGAAAGTCGTGAATGCGCATTTCATTCGCGAGTTGCGCAACAGTAAAGTTGCGAATGACTCGTGACTTGTCCCAATGGACAGTTGCGAATGCTTCGCAATAGGAAAAGCTTTAAAAATATGCAAAATTTTTAAAATTTTATGATGGAATACTGAATCAAATTATGTGTTTTTGTCAGGAAAAACATGGTGCTGGAGTGGAGAGAGAGGGAACATGAAATGATGGATCAAGCGGCTCTCCAAAGCCTGCCTACTATCCAAGCATTGAGGACTAGTGGGATTCTCAAGTTCTTTTGCACATCGCCCATGCGAGCCAATGTCCGCATATTAGAGTTCTTAGTCTATTACTGGGACCATGACCTGGGGATGTTCAATATCCAAGGTGAGACTTTGGAGCTTACCGTACAAGACATCTACTTCGTAACCGGGTTGTCACAATGGGGAGCACCGGTGAACCTGGAAGGCACTGGCAGGGGTGGAGACCCCTTGAGTGTCCAGAACTATGTCGATGTATTTTGCAGACCGGGTACTCAAAAGAAAGGCAGCAGCGTTCTCATTGTAGATATTCAGGATCTTACACTTCAGGTATTGGCCAGTACTATTGTGAGACTTTCAGGGTCAACAGGGTTGCATATGGCCACCAGGACTCAGATGAGAGTGGCGGTGGATTGCTTTAGAGGTACTCTATTTGATTGGTGTACGGGAATTTCCCCCATTATGAAGAGGCAATTATCCGACTATAGGAGGGGAAGACGGAAGAACTTCAGCTATGCGAGTATACTGGTAGCGTTCTTCTTTGAGAGAGTGCCAGCTATGAGCCCTGCTATACCATTATAGGTCCGTCATCCACGGCAGCCGAGGCTGAGCCGGTGGGGAGATATCTTCCTCCGTCAAGGAGGAGGAGATGTAGTACATAGCATGTATGATGATGATTTCTATACATGGTGGGAACGACAGGTGCCGGCGTTGGAGCAGTTTCCATACGCTGGGTTAGATTTCCGAGGTGATCCCGATCTAGTCCTCCCTCCAGGAGGAGCATGGGGAGAGATGGGTAAGTAATTTTTTTATTTTTTATCATTATCAAATTTTTATGGATTTTCAAATGATAGTATATATGCATATGCACAAGTCTAAACCCTATTTATGTGTCAAAATGCAGATATTGGACCAGTCCGCCCTGAAGGGCACCCATGTACCTTTGTACGTCCTGTTGCAAGGGGATACCCAGGAATGATCAGAGTACTCGAGATGAAGCTAGGCAGGCTAACCAAGTGAGTACCTACGATATGGATAGAGCATCTCCCTGTAGCTATGCAGGAATTTGTAGTTGGGGTTCCACTGACCTGGCTGCGTCTTTTCAGACGAGTAGCTAGGGAATTACTTGTATACAGAGATGTGGTGGAGGCTGAGGAAGCCAGGGGGCACAGAGATCATGGGGACCAAGGAGGTCCCAGTGGCCATGGCGGGCAGGCTTAGTTCTAGGGAATTTTGATGGATGATGATCCACATTTTTGTATATTTTGTACATGACGGGAT